>BGKB01000029.1:453921-546486 GCA_003116975.1 Aurantiochytrium sp. KH105
GGGGGGGGAGGGAGAGTGAGATGTATTCTAGAAAGAAAGTCATGGACTCGACATTCGGTTGGGGTGTCCGAACTGCAGGCAGAGAGGGGAAAGTGGAAAACTTTTGCCAAAATGTCAAAATACAAGAAATTGGCTGGATACGAACAAGAAAAACAAAGCATTATAATAATTTATCGAGAATGACGCTTCAGTATGGTCGTTGTCAAATTCTGAATTCTTCGCCTCGTTCGTCTCAGGGTTCTACATAAGTACCCCTCTCGGGGATTCGGCCTAAGCATTGAAATCGTCATCTCCGTCATAATCTGACGCGTCTTTGTAATAATCTGACGCGTCTTCGTGATAATCTGACGCGTCTTCGTGATAATCTGACGCGTCTTCGTGATAATCTGACGCGTCTTCGTGGCCCTTTTTGTCGGGCGCGTCTTCTGTGCGAAGGAATACGTCTACGGCCGAAGCCAAAGGATAGAAGTAACTCTCCTGCGGGCGACCATCTTTGAGAGTGAATCGATAAGCAAATCCCCCATGGGGGCAGTGACGTCGGATCTCTGGTGCAAGAACTTTCTCGCCATGAAAGACAAAACAGAACTCCAGCTTTTTCGCGTCCTCGGGCTGAAGACTTTGAATGGTAACCTTGTGCCAGCGCTTTTCAGCTTCAAGTTTTTCAACGGTCTTCTCGTTGAGCTTGAAAGGACCATTAAAGCTCAACGTCGTACCGACTGTCAGCGCGGAGGCCGAGACAAAATGCCGGTTCGCATCAAAATAGAGGAAGCCTCCATAATGCAGGAAACGGCGCGTGGTGTCTTCGTAGCGCTGATGCTTGAACCAGTCGAGATTGGAAGCTTTTAGGTCGGTGAGCGGATTTGCCCAGCAAAAGTACCTTGCCTCTGGTGGAATGTGCCAGTAGCGCTCGAGAAGGCGCGACGCCTTAGTATCGGGCGTTCTGACAGAAATGGGCCAAATTTTGCTGATCGTACCGGTGAGGCGAAAGGTTTTCTCAGATCTTTCGGGCTGCGATGAAACCGAGCCAACAGTGACTTGAGTTGCCTGGGAAACATCCGTGCCTCTTCCCGATTTATCCGTCGCGTTCCCAGATTCGCCTGTTAGATAAACATCGTCAAAGTCGTCTGGACAGATGAATTCGTAAATGTTCCAGCGAAAGTCAATCTTGAGATTCAGACGGCGCGTTGACATGATATCGAATGATGGGAGCGCTAAGAATGGGGTTGACTTAGAGTCAGCAAGTGGCGCGTTGCGAAGCTCATTGAGCAGCGGCGCGACCTTTCTTGTAAACTTTACAATGAGATTTAATCCTGTACCCTTTACTCCACGCATTGCAGATAGAACTTGTTGTGCTCGATCTAAGATCACGTTGCAGCGTTCAAGCTCAGATGCGGTACCCGTGAGTTTCTCCCATTCTTGATACTCATGAAAGCTAAGCATCATTCTCGCACGCACACGACGCACAAAATCTACCAGCGCCACGACATGCGACAAGATCTTCGTGGATGCAGCGTGGTCACTTTGAAGAAGCCCCCCTACATTGTGCTCTTGCATCCACTTAAGCAACGACCTAATGCTCTCAATGGCTTTCAGAGTATTTTCGTCCAGGCTGTTCGCCACTTCAGCTCGGCAGCAGAGGGATAAAGGCGATCTGGGCGGCGCCAAAGCGCTGGCCTTGCGCTCGAGGGCCAAGAGCTGTTCTTTGAGCTGCTTCCCGTAGAACGGAAAAAGCTGGGACGGGTGGTCGATCTGTACTACTTCGACGTCAGGCATCATTGGCGAAGCGAAGAAAGCGTCAGCATCGCTCATCGGGACCTGTGTTTCACTGAGATGGACCGCTCTCAAAGAATGACAGGATTTCAGCAAGCAGTGAGCAGATTCCAGCGAACGTACGCCTGAAAGGCGCAGCTCACGAAGAAAAGGTGTCTTCTTGGCCAGAGACTTGAGTGACGCGTCTTTGAATGTGGCAGCGCCCGCGAGGGAAAGCGTGCGAAGGTAAGGGTTGATATTCTTCGCAAAATCTTCCCACCCAGCAAATTCCTTGCCGAGTAGATTGCTCAGCTTGAGTGTTTCCAAGGACGAGCATCGCTTCAAGAGCTCAATGAGAAGTCCTGTATCTTCGATCGATAGGAACTTGTACTCGCTGTCTTCCTCCTTGGCCAGTGTATCCTTGATTAAAAGATTCACATCGAGAGCGAGGAAGCGCAGCCCAGTGCAGTACTTGGCAATTTTTCTGAGAGATTCTCCATCCAGCGAAGGAAGATCATGCAGGCTGAGCCGCCACAAGTTCTTTCTCGAGCACTTTGCAATGTGGCGCACACCCCGACTCGTGACTTCGATGCAGCCATCAAGGACGACTGAACCGAGTGCGATACACCTGTTGGTCTTGAAATACTCGAGCCCCTCGTCCGTGATCTTCGTGCAAAAACTGAGGTTAAGGTTTTGCAAGTTCGGGCACATGCACGAGATGAGCTTGAGGATGTCGTCGGTGATGCTGATGCAGTCTGTAAGTTCCACAGAGCGGATACTGCGAAACAGCGTCTTGCTGTCCATACGGCCAAAGAGAGGGTCCATGAGGATGCTTGAAAGCCTGGAAGCATCGCCCTCTTCGGAGCCCATGCAACGTGTGGATGGGAACGATATTGCTGACGATACTTTCTTCAGCAAGGTCTGACCCTCGTCAAAAGGCTTGCCTTCGGAAAGGACATGAGAACTGATCTTTGAGCGAAAGTGGTGGTACGCGCTCCAAGAGGCGGCAAGAGAGCTCTTCCAGCTGAGCGAAACGCCAAATGTGAATGGGATCATGAAGATGTTTCTGAGCCAGCTCAAGCCCCACAGCAGAGCACGAGCGAATGAGTTCTGATTCGTTCGGCGATCGAACTCGAAAAACTTTGTCAGCGCCTTGGAGACGAGTCTTTCGCCGTAGTAAAACTCAACCTGCACAGCGTCTCCAGATTTATCACCCTTGCTTTTTTCCATTGCTCCGCGTATTTTATAGTCAATGTCGTTGTTTGGGTTGAACACGAGGTGGCGGACCAGAATCAAGTTGTGCAGGCCTGGAATGTCGCGAAGGAGAAAGACAGCCTCGATGAGCTGGCGGAAGGCAGACAGCAGAGAGGTGAGCAGCGCAAGCCAGTACACAAACTCAAACTCGCCGCCCTGAAAGACGATGATGAAGATGACTTCGACCACGATCTGCGGGATGTCCTGAATGAGAAGGACGATCGCGGTCCAGATCGACATATGGGCGGCCTTGTAGTCGGCCTTGGCCTGCGTAGAAATGGGGTCTTTGACGAAGCTTCCCACAGCGTCTCCGATAATGTTGTAGCTCAGAGATTCCTGGATCTTGAAGGACTCCTTGATGAAGTCGTTGAACCCGGAGTTGGGCTCAATGATGCCCAGCAGAACGCCGAAGACGTACATTCGACTTCGGTACGCGTCGTCCCAATCGACGAGCTTGTAGTCCCAAAGACCGATTGCGAGCCGCGCGGTGAATGTCAAGGTGAGGGCCGCGAGAGACACGTAGTACAATTAGCCGTAGTCGCCCGCAGCAAGGGGCATGAGCTGCGTGACGAGGAAGAACAAATCTGAGACGATATTGGTGACTTCCAAAATAGCGTCAAACGCCGATCCGTAGATGCGCAAGCGGCGTCTCTTCTCGATCGTGTGCGGCAGCGTGTAGAGACGAGGTGTGGCATGCTTGAACCTCCTATCCAAGGTCTCTTTGAAGGTCGCGGGGAAGCTTTGAATTGCGTACCGGCAGAGATATGGGAAAAAGTTCCGGACCTTTTGCGCGACGCTGTTGCACGTGCTCGCTGCTGTGGATGATGAATTCGTTCCTCTCATCCTCGTCTCCGCTTCACGTTCCCGGACACGAGCATCTTCCAGAATAGATACGTGTTTGCTTCTGTAGCACTCACGCAAGAACTCCATCTTGTTGATCATCTTGGAAATGATGTGAAGAAAGTCTTCCACATCGCTGAGGAGCACCTCGGTCATACGACTGTCAATGAAACGTACGCGGTCCTTTTGAGGGTGATCATTCTGTGAACTATGGCTCTCGAAGCATTCGTGGTCACTGCTGTCGCTGACATAGTGATCAAGGTTTGCGAGGCGCTAGCCCACATCAACGACCGCCTGGACGAGGGCGGGGTCGTAAAGAAAATCTCCGTCCTCGATTGCCCTGACGTGGTCGTGAGTGAAGAATGGCTTGGCCTTGTCTTCAGCGGCCAATTTGCTCTTTTTCTTGGAGCCCGTGCCGCTGAAATTCGAAGCGATGGTGCTTCTTCGTCGCGCGGGACTTCCCGGAGTGACCGTGGCATCCTTCTTCTTTTGCTTTACGAGTCTGGTCGTGCCCGAAGGAAACGCGCCCTGACGCTGCACGAGGTCTTCCGCTTGACACTTACATTCGTCCTCCACGTCAACTAAGCTCTGTTTCACGCGGACTTCGTCCTCCCTCAGTTCGCCCATCGTTGTCTTTTCGTTCTCATTTGATCCGAGACATCCGAAGCAAGTCTTGAACGTATTCTCGTCGGCGTTCTTATCGACTGTGATGGCGACATGATCTTCATCCACGCTCGTGGTCGGCGCTACGCTGCAATCTTCCTTTCCACGAGGCATGGTGCCCGCCTGTCCGCTCGCTCCTTGAGACCCGTGTCTGTCTGTGTCTGTCTGTGTGTCTGTGTGTCTGTCTGGCTGTCTGGTTCTTCGTCTCGCCTCGCCGCCGCGACCGACCGCGACAGACCGCGACAGACCGCGACAGACCGCGACAGGCCGCGACAGGCCGCGAGGCCGCGAGGCCGCTACAGACCGCGCGCTCGCCTCGCCTCGCTGCCGACGCCGCCGTCTGGGCTCGAGGCAGAGCAGCTTGCGCGCGATAAAGGTCTGCTGCCCCGCCTCGCGTGGCCTCGCGCCCTCTCCAAAGGCGCTTGTGCGCAAGGTCTACTGCAGTCAGTATTCTCCCTTGATCATTCCTCCATACTCACGAACGATGTCACGCGCGACACCCACAACTCACACTACTCTCTGTCCGTCAAGCGAGCGAGTTCCAGCTGGCTGGCCGCATACCTCCTGCACCCCCCCCCCCCCCTCTTTCGCAAAGAGCGCGCGCCGCGTGCCGTCCGCGCCGCGTGCCGTGTGCAGCCGGCCGCTCGCGCGCCAGGTGCGCGACGAGTGGCTCTGCTGCGCTCTGCAGCTGCAGCGCGCCGCAGCTGCTGTGCCGCGCGGGCGGTTCGGGCTGTGCTGCCAGACTGCTGGCGGCGGGCTCGCTCTCCGCGCGTGCCGCGCCAGCCTGCACGTGCCGCAGTCTCCTCCTCGTCTCGCTCCGCCTCTTCTCGTCGCGCCTCATCTCCTCGCCGGCGCTCTCTTCCGCTCCCGCCCGCCCCGGCCGCGAGCGGGCGGGCGGGCGGGTGGGCGCCATGGGCGGGCGTGGCATGGGCGGCAGAGGCATCATGATGGGTGGGCTGGCAGCGGCCGGTGGTGGTGGCTGTCCGGGACTCGGCCAGGGGTGTGCGCGTCCAGCGCGTGCAGGACGAGCAGCGGCGAGGAGCACGAAAGGACGGAGAACAAAGACAAGGAGCGTAATAAGAGGCGGCCAATGGCTGCGAACGTACCAGAAGAGAGCAGCAGGGCGACTCCCGCCATACTCGCGGTCGGCCGGGGCGGGACCGGAAGAAGACGAGCGGGCCGCAAGGTTGGCAGCAGGGCGGCACGGAGGCGAGCTAGAATGAATGAGTAAAAGAAAGAAAGAAAGAAAGAAAGAAAGAAAGAAAGAAAGAAAGAAAGAAAGAAAGAAAGAAAGAAGCTTTACGGGCGAACCTCCAGATGCGCCATCTGGTGCTGGGCAAGGCGATTTTTTTCTCCGAAAGGGGGGGGGGGAGAAAGAGAACAGAATGAGAGGCACGCCTGCGAGTTTTCTCTGGGAGGAGAGGCCGTCGCAGACGGCTGCGGTTTGTGTCGGCTGTGGCCAGTCTTTAAGCGGCGCAGAAAGGGATACATTTACTGTGTCTCTTGACCTGTTTGTTCCAGACTAACATGACGTCACCCGCCTCCAGATGCTCGACCAGGGTTTCAAACGAAGTCGCGCCGCGCAGAGAAAGATAACGAATGGAAGGGCTGAAGTTGCCAACAGTTTTCCCAACTAGTTTTCGATGTTAAAGAAGGTGTATCGTTCCAACATGAGCCCCACTCTCCCCCTTCTCGGGGATACGACCTAAGCATGGAAACTGCCATCTCCGTGGTCATATGACGCGGACGCGTCTTCGTGATAATCTGACGCGTCTTCGTGGTCATATGACGTTTCTTCGTGGTCATCTGACGCGTCTCCGTGGCCCTTTTTGTCGGGCGCGTCTTCTCTGCGGAGAAACACGTCCACGGCCGAAGCCAAAGGATAGAAGTAACTCTCCTTCGGACGATTACGATCTTTGAGAGTGAATCGATAAGCAAATCCCCCATGGGGGCAGTGACGTCGGATCTCTGGTGCAAGAACTTTCTCACCATGAAAGACAAAACAGAACTCCAGCTTTTTCGCGTCCTCGGGCTGGAGACTTTGAATGGTAACGTCGTGCCAGCGATCTTCAGCCTCAAGTTTGTCCACGGTCTTCTTGTTGAGCTTGAAAGGACCATTAAAGCTCAACGTTGTACCGATAGTCAGCGCGGAGGCCGAGACAAAATGCCGGTTCGCATCGAAATAGAGGAAGCCTCCATAATACAAGAAACGGCGCGTTGTGTCTTCGTAGCGCTGATGCTTGAACCAGTCGAGATTGGAAGCTTTTAGGTCTGTGAGCGGATTTGCCCAGCAAAAGTACCTTGCCTCTGGTGGAATGTGCCAGTAGCGCTCGAGAAGGCGCGACGCTATTGTATCGGGCGTTCTGACAGTAATGGGCCAGATTTTGCTAATCGTACCGGTGAGGCGAAAAGTCTTGACAGATTTTTTGGCCTGCGATGAAACCGTGCCAACAGAAAGTTGGGTTGTATGGGAAATATTCGTGCCTCTCCCGGATTCTCCCGCCGTGCTCCTGGATTCTCCCGCCAGATAAACATCGTCAAAGACGTCTGGACAGATGAACTCGTAAATGTTCCAGCGAAAGTCGATCTTGAGATTCAGACGGCGCGTGGACATGATATCGAATGACGGGAGCGATAGAAATGGCGTTTTCGTGATGTCAGCAAGTGGTGCATTGTGAAGCCTTTGAAGCAGCGGCATGACCGTTCTTCGGAAATTTTTGACGCGATTCCATCTCTGACCCTCAGTAGCATCCACCGCATCGAGAATCGATTCAGCTCGCTCTACGATCTCGTTGCAGCGCTCAAGTTCAGGTTTTGTACCCGTGAGATCCTCCCATTCTTGATACTCATGACCGCTAAGCTTCCTCCTCGCGCGCACACGACGCACAAAGTCAACCAGCGCCACGACATGCGACAAGATCTTCGTGGATGCATCGTGGTTAGATTGAAGAAGTCCCGCTACATTGTGCTCTTGCATCCTCTCAAGCAACAAGCCAATGCTCTGAATGGCTTCCTTAGTATTTTCGTCCAGGCTTCTTTTCGCCACTTCAGCTCGGCAGCAGTGGGATAAACGCGATCTGGGCGGCGCCAAAGCGCTGTCGTCGTTGTCGAGCGCGACAAGCTGTTGTTTAAGCTGCTTCGTGTAGAACGGAAAAAGCTGGGACGGGTGGTCGATCTGTACTACTTCGACGTCAGGCATCAATGGCGAAGCGAAGAGAGCGTCGGCGTCGCTCATTGGGACCTGTGTTTCACTGAGATGGACCGCTCTCAACGAACGACAGGAACTTAGCAAACACTTTGCAGATTCAAGCGAACGTACGCCTGAAAGACGCAGCTCACGAAGAAAAGGTGTGTTCTTGGTCAGAGACTTGAGTTCTGCCTCACGAAATTCTGCAGCCCCCGCGAGAGAAAGCGTGCGGACGTAAAGGTTGATATTCTCCGCAAAATCTTTCCATCCTGTAAAGTCCTTGCCGAGCACGTTGCTCAGCTTGAGTGTTTCCAAAGACGAGCAACGCTTCAAGAGCTCAGTGAGCAGTTCTCTGTCTGAATCTGTATTCTCGATCGATAGGAAATTGGTTCTTCTACCAGTCTCCATGGCCCATGTTTCCTTGACCAAGAGATTCACATCGAGAGCGAGGAAACGCAGCCCAGTGCAGTACTTGGCAATATGCTTGAGTGAGTCTTTGTCCAGCAAAGGAAGATCACGCAGGCTAAGCCGCCACAAGTTCTTTCCCGAGCACTTTGCAATGTGGTACACACCCTGACTCGTGACTTCGATGCAGCCATCGAGGACGACTGAACCGAGTGCGATACACCTGTTGGCCTCGAAATACTCGAGCCCTTCGTCCGTGATCTTCGTGCAAAAACTAAGATTAAGGTTTTGCAAGTTCGGGCACATGCACGAGATGAGCTTGAGGATGTCGTCGGTGATGCTGATGCAGTCTGTAAGCTCCACAGAGCGGATGCTACGAAACAGCGTCTTGCTGTCCATACGGCCAAAGAGAGGGTCAATGAGGATGCTTGAAAGCCTGGAAGCGTCGCCGTCTTCGGAGCCCATACAAGGCGTAGATGGGCACGATATTGCTGACGACAGTTTCTTCAACAACGTCTGACCCTCGTCAAAAGGCTTGCCTTCGGAAAGGACATGAGAACTGATCTTTGAGCGAAAGTGATGGTACGCGCTCCAAGAGGCGGCAAGTGAGCTCTTCCAGCTGAGCGAAACGCCAAATGTGAACGGTAACATGAAGATGTTTCTGAGCCAGCTCAAGCCCCACAGCAGGGCATGGGCGAATGAGTTCTGACTCGTTCGGCGATCGAACTTGAAAAACTTTGTCAGCGCCTTCGAGACGAGTTTCTTACCGTAGTAGAACTCAACCTCCACATCATCTCCGGAGTCATCTTTGGAATCTACCTTGTCCTTGCTTCTTTCCATGGCTCCGCGAATTTTATAGTCAATGTCGTTGTTTGGGTCGAAGACGAGGTGGCGGACCAGAATCAAGTTGTGCAGACCTGGAATGTCGCGAAGGAGAAAGACAGCTTCGATGAGCTGGCGAAAGGCAGACAACAGAGAGGTGAGCAGCGCAAGCCAGTACACGAACTCAAACTCGCCGCCCTGAAAGACAATGATGAAGATGACTTCGACCACGATCTGCGGGATGTCTTGAATGAGAAGGACGATCGCGGTCCAGATCGACATATGGGCGGCCTTGTAGTCGGCCTTGGCCTGCGTAGAAATGGGGTCCTTGACGAAGCTTCCCACAGCGTCTCCAATAATGTTGTAGCTCAGAGATTCCTGGATCTTGAAGGACTCCTTGATGAAGTCGTTGAACCCGGAGTTGGGCTCAATGATGCCCAGCAGAACGCCGAAGACGTACATTCGACTCCGGTGCGCGTCGTCCCAATCGACGAGCTTGTAGTCCCAAAGACCAATTGCAAACCGCGCAGTGAATGTCATGGTGAGGGCCGCGAGAGACACATAGTACAAGTAGCCGTAGTCGCCTGCAGCAAGAGGCATGAGCTGCGTGATAAGAAAGAACAAATCCGAGACGATATTGGTGACCTCCAAAATAGCGTCAAACGCCGATCCGTAAATGCGCAAGCGGCGTCTCTTTTCGATCGTGTGCGGCAGCGTGTAGAGACGGGGTGTGGCATGCTTGAATTTCCTATCCAAAGTATCTTTGAAGGTCGCGGGGAAACTTTGAACAGCATACCAGCGGAGATATGGGAAAAAGTTCCGGACCTTTTGCGCGACGCTGTAGCACGTGCTCGTTGCTGTGGGCGAACTCGTGCTTTTCATCCTCTTCGCCGCTTCACGTTCTCGGACGCGAGCATCTTCGAGGATGGATACGTGTTTGCTTCTGTAGCACTCACGCAAGAACTCCATCTTGTTGATCATCTTGGAAATGATGTGAAGGAAGTCCTCCACATCGCTGAGGAGCACCTCAGTCATACGACTGTCAATGAAACGCACGCGGTCCTGTTGAGGGTGATCATCCTGTGAATTGTAGCTCTCGAGAAATTTGTGGTCACTGCTGTCGCTGACATAGTGATCAAGATTTGCGAGGCGCTGGCCAACGTCAACGACCGCCTGGACGAGGGCGGGGTCGTAAAGAAAATCTCCGTCCTCGATTGCCCTGACGTGATCGTGAGTGAAGAATGGCTTGGCCTTCTCCTCAGCGGCCAATTTGCTCTTTTTCTTGGAGCCCATGCCGCTGAAATTCGAAGCGATGGTGCTTCTTCGTCGCGCGGGACTTCCCGGAGTGACCGTGGCATCCTTCTTCTTTTGCTTTACGAGTCTGGTTGTGCCCGAAGGAAACGCACCCTGACGTCGCACGAGCTTATCCGCTTCATGCTGACAATCACGCTCCACATCAACTAAGCTCTGGTACACGTAGGCCTCGTCCTCCCTCAGTTCGCGCATCGTAATCTTTTCTTTCATTTTCTGTCTGAGACATCCAAAGAAAGTCTTGGACGTATTCTCGTCGTCGGTCTCCAAGCTACTGGTACCAATCGAGCTGTTCGAATGGTGGTCTCCCGCAATGGAAGGGCTGTCATTGTCATCGACCGTGATGGAGACATGATCTTCATCCACGCTCGTGGTCGGCGCTACGCTGCGATCCTCCTTCCTGCGAGGCATGGTGTCCGCTCGCTCACTCGCTCGCTCGCTTTCGCTCCCTGAGCTCCGTGTCTATCGTCTGTCTGTTCGTCTGCCCCGCCTCGCCGTCGCCGCGACAAAACACGCGCGCGCACGCCAGCCTCGCCGCCGGCGCCGCCGTTCTGGGCTCGAGGCAGAGTAGCCCGCGCGCGATGCAGGTCTGCTGCTCGCAAGGTCTACTAGTACAGGCCCACTGCAGTGTCTCTGATTATTCTTATACTACAACACGAACAATCGCACGCGCTTCTCGCTGGGCCTATACTTCCTTTCCGTCTGACGAGCCAGCTGCAGCTGGCCGCACACACCCCGCACCGGTCGCTCTCGCAAAGCTGGCGCGCGCCAGGTGCGTGACGGTACTAGGATTGGCTGCGCGGTGCTCTGCTGTGCTCTGCCACTGCTGTGCCGCACGTGCGGTCTGCAGCTGTGCTCTGCTCTGCTGTGCTCTGCTCTGCACTGGCTCGGGCTCCGCGCGTGCCGCGCCTGCACGTGCCGCGCAGTCTCTGCTCGTCCCGTCTCGCCTCGCCTCGTCTCGTCGCGTCGCGTCGCGCCTCATCTCCTCGCCGGCGCTCTCTTCCTCTCCGCCACGGCCCGGCGCGAGCGCGCGAGCGCGCGAGCGCGCGAGGGCGCGAGCGCGCGGCCGTGGCATGGGCGGCCGTGGCATCATGATGTGGCGTGGCAGTGGACGGTGGCCGACTCGGCCGGGTGTACACACGCCGCGCGTGCAGGACGAGCAGCCACAGCCAGCTGCAGCGGGGATGAGCCCCAAAGGACGGATCATGACGTCACCACTGCCGCCCATGCCACGGTCGCTCGCGCGCGCTCGCTCGCCCGCTCGCCCGCCCGCCACTTGCCCGCCCGCTCGCCTGCACGTCCGCGCGCTCGCGCCCCGGGGCGGCCCGGAGCGGAAGAGAGGACAAAGACAAGGAGCGTAATAGTAAGCGGCCAATGACTGCGTACGTACCGGAAGAAAGCAGGAGGGCGACGCCCGTATACTCGCGGTCGGCTGGGGCGGTAGGGAGAAGGCAAGAGGGCCGCAAGTAGGGCGGGCGGAGACGGGCTGGAATGGAGGAGTGAAAGAAAGAATGAGAGAAAAGAGCTTTTGGGCCTTGTTTTTGTTTGGTTCATGGCAAGTCGACTTTTTTTACAAAGGGGAAAACGAAAGGGAAGAGAATGAGTGGGATGCCTGCGAGTTTTATATATGAGGGAATGCCGTCGCAGACAGCCTGTGTCGGCTGTGGCCAGTCCTTAAGCGGCGCTTCGAAGGACACATTGAATGTGTTGTTTCGACCTAATTATTCCGCCAAAAGATTCGTGGTCATCAAGCTCAACAAATTTTTTAAGGTGGGGGAACATCGATTTCCACCAACAGACCAATTCGCTTCCAGCAGAAGCGAAAATACCCAGGCAGTCCTTGCGTACTTGGGCATATACTAGCAATACATTTGACTTTACATAATTCAACAAAAGTCACCCGCCTCCAGATGCTCGATTTCAAACGAGTTCGCGCTGCGCAGGAAAAAACCAAAGCGAATGGAAGGGTTGAAGTTGCCAACAGTTTTCACAATTCATTAATGGTGTTCAAGAAGGCGTTGTTGCTCCAGTATGAGCCCCACTCTCCCACTCTCGGCGACATGACCTGATCTTTGACACTGTCATCTCAGTGGTCATCTGGCGCGTCTGCGTGGCCCTTTTTGCCGGGCACCTCTTCTATGCGGAGAAATTCTTCCACGGCCGAAGCCATAGGACATAAGTTGCTCTTCTGCGGGCGACCATCTTTAAGAGTAAACCGGTATGCATATCCGCCATAGGGGCAGTGACGCCAGAAAAATGTTGGCCTAAATGCAAGAAATACGAACTACAAAAACAAATCATATATCAAGAATGACGCTTCAGTATGGTCGTCGTCAAATTTTGAATTCTTCGCCTCGTTCACTCACAGATTCTACAGAAGTCCCCCTCTCAGGGATACGGCTTAAGCAATAAAATCGTCATCTTCGTGATAATCTGACGCGTCTGCGTGGTTATCTGACGCTTCTCTGTGGCCATCTGACGCGTCTGCGTGGTTATCTGACGCTTTTCTGTGGCCATCTGACGCATCTCCGTAGTCATCTTTGTCGGGCGCGTCTTCTGTGCGGAGGAATACGTCCACGGCCGAAGCCAAAGGATATAAGTAGCTCTCCTGCGGGCGACCATCTTTGAGAGTGAATCGGTATGCATATCCGCCATGGGGGCAGTGACGTCGGAGATCTGGTGCAAGTACTTTCTCGCCATGAAAGACGAAGCAGAACTCCAGCTTCTCCGCGTCCTTGGGCTGAAGATTTTTAATTGTGACCTTGTGCCAGCGCTTTTCAGCTTCAAGTTTGTCTACGGTCTTCTTGTTGAGCTTGAAAGGGCCATTAAAGCTCAACGTTGTACCGACAGTAAGCGCGGAGGCCGAGACAAAGTGCCGGTTCGCATCAAAATAAAGGAAGCCTCCATAATGCAGGAAACGGCGCGTTGTGTCTTCGTAGCGCTGGTGCTTGAACCAATTAAGATTGGCAGCTTTCAGGTCGGTGAGCGGATTTGCCCAGCAAAAGTATCTTGCCTCAGGTGGAATGCGCCAGTAGCGCTCGAGAAGGCGCGACGCCTTAGTGTCGGGCGTTCTGACAGTAATCGGCCAAATCTTGCTGATCGTACCGGTGAGACGAAACGTTTTGACAGATTCCTTGGACTGCGATGAAACCTTGCCAGCGGAAAGCTGGGCTGCCTGGGAAGTATTTGTGCCCTTCCCGGATTCACCCGCTGTGCTTCTCGATTCGCCCGCCAGATAAACGTCATCAAAGATGTCTGGACAGATGAACTCGTAAATGTTCCAGCGAAAGTCGATCTTGAGATTCAGACGGCGCGTTGACATGATATCAAATGACGGGAGCGCTAAGAATGGCGTTGACTCGGTGTCAGCAAGCGGCGCGTTGCGAAGCTCATTGAGCAGTGGCATGGCGTCTTTCACGTAATTTCTGACGAGACCCCATCGTTTACCCTTGAGTGTATCGAGAATCTCATTAGCTTGCTTGACGATCACGTTGCAGCGTTCAAGCTCAAGATCGGTCCCCGTGAGAACCTCCCATTCCTCATACTCTTGAACGCTAAGCTTCATCCTCGCGCGCACGCGGCGCACAAAGTCTACCAGCGCCACGACATGCGACAAGATCTTCGTGGAGAGAAGATGGTCCTCAGGTTTAAGGACCCCCCATGCATCATTGTGCTTTTGCATCCTCTTATGCAGCGACTTGATGTTCCCAATGGCTTGCAGGGTTATTTTGTCCAGGCTTGGTTTTGCCAATTCAGCCCGGCAGCAGCGAGAAAAAGGCGATTTGGGCGGCGCCAAAGCGCTGTCGCTGCGGTCGAGGGCCTCAAGCTGTTGTTTGAGCTGATCCGAGTAGAACGGAAAAAGCTGAGACGGGTGGTCGATCTGTACTACTTCGACGTCAGGCATCATTGGCGAAGCGAAGAAAGCGTCAGCATCGCTCATCGGGACCTGTGTTTCACTGAGATGGACCGCTCTCAACGAACGACAGGTGTCCAACAGACACTGAGCGGATTTTAGCGAGCTTACACCTGAAAGGCGCAGCTCACGAAGAAAACGTGCGTTCATGGTCAGGAACTTGAGTGCCGCGTCATCAAATGTCGCAGCGCCCGCGAGGGAAAGCGTGCGGAGGTAAGGGTTGATATTCATCGCAAAAGCTTTCCATCCAGTGAATTTCTTGCCGAGCACATTGCTCAGCTTGAGTGTCGCCAAGGACGAGCAACACTTCAAGAGCTCGATGAGAAGCCCTGTGTCTTCGATCGATAGGAACTTGTAGTCGCTGTCTTTCTCCTTGGCCAATGTTTCCTTAACCAAAAGATTCACATCGAGAGCGAGAAAGCGCAGCCCAGTGCAGTACTTGGCAATAGGCTCGAGTGAGTCTTCCCGGAGCAAAGGAAGATCACGCAGGCTGAGCCGCCACAGGTTCTTTCCCGAGCACTCTGCAATGTGGCACACACCCAGACTCGTGACTTCGATGCAGCCATCGAGGACGACTGAACCGAGTGCGATACACCTGTTGGTCTTGAAATACTCGAGCCCCTCGTCCGTGATTTTTGTGCAAAAACTGAGATTAAGGTTCTGCAAGTTCGGGCACATACACGAGATGAGCTTGAGGATGTCATCGGTGATGCTGATGCAGTCTGTAAGTTCCACAGAGCGAATACTACGAAACAGCGTCTTGCTGTCCATACGGCCAAAGAGAGGGTCCATGAGGATGCTTGAAAGCCTGGAAGCGTCGCCGTCTTCGGAGCCCATACAAGGCGTAGATGGGCACGATATTGCTGACGATACTTTCTTCAACAACGTCTGACCCTCGTCAAAAGGCTTGCCTTCGGAAAGGACATGAGAACTGATCTTTGAGCGAAAGTGATGGTACGCGCTCCAAGAGGCGGCAAGAGAGCTCTTCCAGCTGAGCGAAACGCCAAATGTGAACGGGATCATGAAGATGTTTCGGAGCCAGCCCAAGCCCCACAGCAGAACACGAGCGAATGAGTTCTGACTCGTTTGGCAATCGAACTTGAAAAACTTTGTCAGCGCCTTCGAGACGAGTGTCTTGCCGTAGTAGAACTCAACCTCCACATCATCTCCAGATTTATCGCCCTTGCTTTTTTCAATTGCTCCAAGAACTTTGTAGTCAATGTCGTTGTTTGGGTTGAACACGAGGTGGCGGACCAGAATCAAGTTGTGCAGACCTGGAATGTCGCGAAGGAGAAAGACAGCTTCGATGAGCTGGCGGAAGGCAGACAGCAGAGAAGTGAGCAGCGCAAGCCAGTACACAAACTCAAACTCGCCGCCCTGAAAGACAATGATGAAGATGACTTCGACCACGATCTGCGGGATGTCTTGAATGAGAAGGACGATCGCGGTCCAGATCGACATATGGGCGGCCTTGTAGTCGGCCTTGGCCTGCGTAGAAATGGGGTCCTTGACGAAGCTTCCCACAGCGTCTCCGATAATGTTGTAGCTCAGAGATTCCTGGATCTTGAAGGACTCCTTGATGAAGTCGTTGAACCCGGAGTTGGGCTCAATGATGCCCAGCAGAACGCCGAAAACGTACATTCGACTTCGGTACGCGTCGTCCCAATCCACAAGCTTGTAGTCCCAAAGACCGATTGCGAATCGCGCGGTGAATGTCAAGGTGAGGGCCGCGAGAGACACATAGTACAAGTAGCCGTAGTCGCCCGCAGTGAGTGGCTTGAGCTGCGCGACGAGAAAAAACAAATCTGAGACGATATTGGTGACCTCCAAAATAGCGTCAAACGCCGATCCGTAAATGCGCAAGCGGCGTCTCTTTTCGATCGTGTGCGGCAGCGTGTAGAGACGGGGTGTGGCATGCTTGAATCTCCTATCCAAGGTCTCTTTGAAGGCCGCGGGGAAGCTTTGAATTGCGTACCAGCGGAGATATGAGCTGACCTGCCCGACTTTTTGCGCGACGCTGCTGCACGTGCTCGCTGCTGTGGGCGAATTTATTCCTCTCATCCTCGTCTTCGCTTCAGGTTCCCGGGCGCGAGCATCTTCAAGAATGGATACGTGTTTGCTTCTGTAGCACTCACGCAAGAACTCCATTTTGTTGATCATCTTGGAAATGATGTGAAGAAAGTCCTCTACATCGCTGAGGAGCACCTCGGTCATACGACTGTCAATGAAACGCACGCGATCCTGTTGAGGGTGATCATCCTGTGAATTGTAGCTCTTGAGGCATTCGTGGTCACCGCTGTCGCTGACATAGTGATCAAGATTTGCGAGGCGCTGGCCCACGTCAACGACCGCCTGGACGAGGGCGGGGTCGTAGAGAAAATCTCCGTCCTCGATTGCCCTGACGTGATCGTGAGTGAAGAACGGTTTGGCATCGTCTTCAGCGGCCAATTTGCTCTTTTTCTTGGAGTCCGTGCCGCTGAAATTCGAGGCGATGGTGCTTCTTCGTCGCGCAGGACTTCCCGGAGTGACCGTGGCATCCTTCTTCTTTTGCTTTACGAGTCTGGTTGTGCCCGAAGGAAACGCGCCCTGACGTCGCACGAGCTTATCCGCATCATGCTGACATTTACGCTCCACGTCAACTAAGCTCTGGTACACGTTGGCTTCGTCCTCCCTCAGTTTGCGCATCGTTATCTTTTCGTTCTTTTTTGGTCTGAGACATCCGAAGCAAGTCTTGAACGTATTCTCGTCGTCGGTCTCCAAGCTAGTTGAGCTGTCCGAATGTTGGTCTCCCGCAAGGGATGGTCTGTCATCGTCATCGACCGTGATGGCGATATCATCTTCATCCACGCTCGTGGTCGGCGCTACGCTGCGATCCTCCTTCCTGCGAGGCATGGTGTCCGCTCGCTCACTCGCTCACTCGCTTCTGCTCCCTGAGGCCTCGCCCCGCCTCGCCCCGCCTCGCCTTGCCGCCGCGACAGACAGACAGCCACAGGCCGCGACAGGCCGCGCGACAGGTCGCTACGGACCACGACAGGCTGCGACAGGCCGCGACAGGTCGCCACAGACCGCGACAGGCCGCGACAGGCCACGACAGGTTGCTATAGGCCGCGACAGGTCGCTACAGACACTGCGCGCGGGCTTGCCTCGCTGGCGTTGCCGCCGTCTGGGGCTTGAGGCAGAGCAGCTCGCGCGCGAAGGAGGTTTGCTGTCCCGCTTCGCGTCGCCTCGCTTTCGCGCAAGGTCTAGGCCTACTGGAGTGTAATTATTCCTTGATCATTCCTCCATTCACACACGAACAAAACGCACGCGCGACTCACTGTCCGTCGAGCAAGCGACTTCCAGCTGCAGCAGGCCGCACACCCCTTTCCCCCGTCCATTGCGCAAAATCGGGCGCGCGCCGCATACCGTCCGCAGCGCGTGCCGTGCGCAGCCGGCCGCTCGCGCGCCAGGTGCGTGACAACTGGCTCTGCTGCGCGCAGCAGCTGCAGCGCGCTGCAGCGCGCCGCAGCTGCGGCGCGCGTCGTTCGGTATGCTCTGCTGCTTCGGGCTCCGCGCGTGCAGCGCCTGCACGTGCCGCGCAGTCTTCTGCACGGTGCAGCGGTGGCCATGGTGGCTGCTCGTCTCGCCTCGTCTCGTCGCGTCGCGCCTCATCTCCACGCCGGCGCTCTCTTCCTCTCCGCCACGACCCGGCGCGAGCGCGCGAGGGCGCAAGGGCGCAAGGGCGGCCGTGGGCATGGGCTGCCGTGGCATCATGATGGGTGGCGTGGCAGTGGACGGTGGCTGGCTGGAGCGGGACTCGGCCGGGTGTGCACGTGCAGCGCGTGCCGGACGAGCAGCGGTGACGAGCGGAAAAGGACGGAGAACAAAGACAAGGGCGCAATAGTAAGCGGCCAATGGCTGCGAATGTGCCGGAAGAGAGCAGGAGGGCGACGCCCGTAGACTCGCGGTCAGCTGGGGCGGTAGGAAGAGGGCAAGCGAGCCGCGAGGCGGCCCGGCACGGAGGCGGCACGGAGGCGGCACGGAGGCGAACTTGAAAGAAAGAAAGGAAGCTGGAAGGAAAGAAAGCTGGAAAGAAAGCTGGAAAAAAGAAATCTGGAAAAAAGGAAAGCTGGAAAGAAAGAAAGCTGGAAAGAAAGCAAGAGTCGGAAAGAAAACTGGAAAGCTGGAAAGAAAGCTGGAAAGAAAGAAAGCTGGAAAGAAAGAAAGAAAGAAAGAAAGAAAGAAAGAAAGAAAGAAAGAAAGAAAGACTGACATGACTGTGAATGAATGGAAATGAATGGAAATGAATGGCTGCGTTGGTGGTGATAATGATGCTGAGCAGCAAGGTCCAGCGCGGAAGGTGATGAAGTTGTAGCGATGCTGGCGATCTCGAATTGATCCTGAAAGCAAGCTTGCTAGTGGAAGCGAGGGCGTTCCAGTCATTCATCTGTAGTGGTAGCTTGATGGGCCTTCTTGTTTGAATTCTTTTTTGGTGCATCAGCATCGCGCAGAAAAACGTCCTTGACAGGCGCGAGAGGGTAGAAGTAGGCAACGTGTTTACCTTTAGTAGCCCCTCTTTTATGCATGCGGTATGCAAACCCACCATGAGCACAATACTTCCGAAGGATCTTCGGGACTGCCTCCTCGTTGCTAAAAACATAACAGAACTTGACTTCCGCGTCTTTCGCGCGAACTGCCTTCATCGTGATGTTTTGCCAGCGTTTTTCCTTGTTCAGTTTCTCGATGGACCAGGAAGGAAGCTTGAAAGGCCCGTTGAAACTAAGTGTTGTTCCCACGGTCAGCGCTGAGGCCGAGAGAAAGTGCTGGTCCTCATCAAAGTAGAGAAACCCACCAAAGTGAAGAAAACGACGCACTGTGTCGTCAGGATGCTGGAACTGAAACCAATCCAGTTCTTCTTTCCGCAAATGGTCAAGTGGAAAGGCGTAACAAAAGTAGCGCGCGTCGGGCGGGATGCACCAGAATCGCTGCAAAAGAAGCGTGTTATTCGCCTCGGGAATCCGAACACTTAGAGGCTGAATGTTACTGACAGCGCCAGTCAGCCTCGTCAAAACCTTTCCATCTGGCTTCCGCAACGAAAATACCGACTCAGAAACATCAGGGCAGATAAATTCGTATCGGTTCCACTTAAAGTCGATCTTGAGGTTCAATCGACGCGTTGGCATGATGCCAAATGTTGGAAGCGCGATAAGAGGGAAATCCCACCTCTCTCGGTCAAAGTATGTCTTCTTGTCATCACTGGCCTCCGGCCCGAAAGCAAGCATTCGTGGCAAAGGTAAAGAAAAGCCCGTGGAGTTCTTGAACGCCTCAATGAACGAGTTGAGATGTTTAATGAACTCCAGAAGCTCCTCTTCCTCGCGCGCTGTTTGACCTTCCCAGAGCGTTGAAAGAGCCTCACCACCGACTTCCAGCCGCCAGCGTGTACGACGGACGAAATCTACCAATCCGACGACCAGCGATAGAAACTGTGTCGTCATCTCCATGTTTTGCTTGAGCTTGTTTTTATACTCCTTGAGAAAAGCTTTGAGGTCTTCATGCATCTTTTCGACTTTCTCCATCTCGTCCTTGAAGTACTCCACATGTCTCCGCATGTACCTGTCGAATTTTCCCGCTGAGCCGCGACAGCACAGTGTCGCAGTCAGCGAAAACGGCGGCTTGGGCAGCTCGAGATCTCTGTACTCCTCCAACTGTCTTCGCAGCTGCTCGACGTAGAAATCAGCAAGCTCGGGGGGGCTGTCAATTAACGCCACCTCCACGTCTGGCATGGCGACAGACATGAAGAATGCATCTGCGTCACTCATCGGAGCTGCAGTCCCACTCATGCTCACGACCCGTAGAGAGTGACAATGATCTTTCAAACAGATTGCAGACTCGAGATTCGTGGCACCTGAAATGTATAAATTGCGCAGAAATGTAGCTTTTTGGGCCAAAATCTCCAGATGCTTGGAGTTGAATGAAGTCGCGCCGTGCAGAGAAAGATAGCGAATGGAAGGGTTGAGGTTGGCCACAACTTTTCTCCACTCCTTATCAGTGTTGAAGAAGGCGTTATCGTCCAATATGTTCCCCAGCATTAGCGTCTGCAGCGACGAGCACCGCTTCAAAAGCTCGATGAGGTGCTTCGATTTCGTAATGTGAAGGAAGGCTCCTTTTTGAGCCTCCTTGCGGTCTGTCTCTACCGCCTCGCGCCGAACGACTTGCTCCTTGCGCTTGTTGGTTTTCAAGACAAAGTTTTCCTGGTAAAGAGCGTCGACATCGAGATTGAGGAAGCGCAGCGCTGAACAGTGCTCAGCGATCACCTGAAGAATCTCGACCTTCAGGAGGGGAAGATCACGGAGGCTGAGACGCCAGAGACTCTTCTTGGAGGCGTTTATGATGTGGCCAACTCCATTATTGGTCACCTTGATGCAGCCGTCTAGAACAACCGACGCGAGCGCAATGCACCTGTTCTTAGAAAAGTAGTGAAGACCAGCATCCGTGACGTCGGCGCAGAAGCTGAGGTTAAGGTTCTGTAGGTTCGGACACATTGCTGCGATGAGCTCCAGCGTGCTGTCGTTAATGCTAAGGCAGTCTGTGAGCTCCACAGTGCGGATACAGCGAAAGAGATTCCGCGGTTCCATGAGATTGAAGAGAAGAGTTCGCGGAATATGGACAGTCGAGGTCCAAAGAGCGGAACAGCCAACTCGCACAAGCTTAGCACAATACCATATGCCGTGAGAATACTTCAACTCACTGACCTTCCCTAGGTCGCCAAAAGGCTTGCCCTCCATGACAATGCTCGGCCGAAGGGTATCGCGAAAGTGGTTAAACGCTCCGCGAGATGAAAGATCGAAAGGCTTCCAGAAAAGTGAGTATCCCAAGGTAGGAAACGCCAGAATCAAAGTCACCAGCCAGAAAAGCAGTCTACCCATGAGCGTTCCGAACCATATTGGCCAGACCATGCACTCGTGCGGCTCCGGACTGCGATTAAAGTTGAAATATTTGGCAATGACACGACAGTTCAGTTTTTGTCCGTGATGAAAAGCGACCTTGCCGTTGTACAACTGTGATTCGATAAAGCCACCCTTCTCGCCCCTGTCGGCCTTGTCATCTTTCGGGGACAACATCCGCATTGCGGTATAGCGGTTATCCCTGTGGTCTCCCTTCTTCTTGTGACAAGCTTCTTCTTTTTCGAGCGCGCCGACGATCTTCATATCGATGTCGTTGTTTGGGTTGAAGACGAGGTGGCGTGCGAAAATGATGTTTCGGAGTCCGGGGATATCGTGAAGAAGCTCGATGGACTCGATGAGCTGCCGCCCAGCAGACAGAAGCGAGCTAAACAGGGCCAGAATATCGATTGGGCCGATGTCTCCCCCACTAAATTTGAGAATGAAAATGAAAGTGACTGCAGCCTGCGGGATGTCCTGTACAAGAAGGACAAACGCAATGAAAATTGACATTTGCGCAGCCTTCAAGTCTGTCTTGGCTTGCGTTGCGATGGGATCCTTGACAAAGCTACCCACTGCGTCGCCGATGATGTTGTAGCTCAACAGTTCCCGCGTAACAAAGGACTTCTTCACAAAGGTGTTAAATCCCGTGTTCGGATCTATGAGCGTATAAGCGAAGCCAAAGAAATATGTCCACGACCGGTGCTTGTTCTTCCAGTCAACGGACCTCCAGTCCCAGGCCCCAACTATAAAGCGCAAAGATGCAGTGGCCGCAAAGGCAGCAACAGAGATGATGAAAAGATAGTCGCCTGCAGTTCCGCGCAGGGGCTTAATATTTGTGGTGAAGAAGAACACGTCTGTGATGATATTAAGCAACTCGAGGAGCGCATTGAAAACAATGCCATAGGTTTGCTGACGTTCCTCTTTTTCGACGGAATGTGGCACCGAGTACACCCTGGGTGCGATGGTATGGTACTTTTTGTCGAGACGCTTGATAAACCACTCTGGCCAGAACTTCATGTTCAGAAACCACCAAATAGCTTCGATAAGTGCGGCGGTCCACTCCCAGATGGATGAACAAATGTCCCAAAATCTGCGACAGAATGGACTCCGCTTATTTTCTTCAAAAAGTTTGGCAAAGTCCTCGAACTCGTGATTCTCTTCAAGAGCCTGGGCATCTTCACGCAATCTTCCATCCTCTTCGCGTTTCATTTGCTTCTTTTTGTGGTCGTTGCGCTCCTTCTTCTGAGCGCCCGCTGCTCGAACAATCTCCACGTGTCGACTGATATAGATGCTGCGCAGAAAGTCTATCTTGTTCAACATCTTTGCGTTGAGTTGCAAGAAATCCTCCAAATCGCTCAGAAGCACCTCCGTCATACGGCTATCGATGAAACGAAACTTTTTGCTTTGTGGATGCTTCGGGTTAGCTTTCAGCTCATCGTGATCGTTGCTGTCGCTAACGTAGTTGTCAAGGTTGGCGAGGCGCTGGCCAATGTCTAGTACTTTCTGAATGTGACCGGGATCGTAGAGAAACGTGCCTTCTTCGATAGCGCGAACGTGGTCATGAGTGAAATATGGTTTTCTTTCCTCCTGGGCCGATATGTCCATGTGCACCGCAAGATCGGATTCGTTGAATGGCCATTCGAGGTGATGGGCATTATCATGAGCGTCATCTTCAATATCTTTCACGACACGTTCTTGTACTTTTTGCTTTTTCTGCAGTGATGTCGTGCCCGAAGGGAGAATCCCCTGTCGCTTAACGATCATTTTCGCAGCGACTTTGCTCTTGTATATCTCTTCAACCACGTTCGCAGTTGACGTCCGCATATGCTTGAGAGTATTCATTGTGTACCGTTCCTCCTCAACCGCCTGCCATGAGCTCCAGCAGCATCGCTTCGTGCAGCCCCCCTCGTGCAGCTCCCATCTTCGTCTGCGTCGTCGTCGTCTGTCACTGTAAAGGGAGCCACCTCGAGGTCTACCGACGCCTCCTCTTCGCAGTCAACTTCGCCCCCCCCCGAACCAGTCCCTGATCCGCGTGAAGAGCGACATCAGCAGCAGCTTCTCCGATATTCTATCTGCGCCGTGTAGTTCGAGGTTTGCTGCCCCTTCTCTCCATCCTCTCTATAAGCCGCGCGGCTTGGCGCCAGCGTGGCTGCGCAGCGCCTTTTTCACCTTCCTGAGGCTACCAACTTCTTGTGCACACAGCATCAAAATGGTTTTTGCACTCCCCACACGCCGCCAAAAGTAGTCTAGCTGTGGGGATCGGCCGTGTAAAAGTCCATGAAAATCCATTTGCTTTACTGTGGGAGACCGCCCTCTCATCTCCAGGCTGCACGTGCAAGCAACTTATGCGGGACGGGACGAAACAATGAAAGTGTCCACAGCGCACTCTCTCTTCTTCCTGCGGGGGCACATCCATCATGCCACATTATTGGCGCGATTGCTCTTTTTTCTCGGTATATACTCGGTCCGCGCGCCAGTGATTGTGCCGTGCGCGTGAAAGGAGAACGGAGAGGAGATGAAGGGGGGGGTGGAAGGGAGGGAGGAAATCGGAGCGAGATTGGCGATGAAGGCCCGCTGCGGCTGGCAGTGGCGTGGCTGTCTGGTAATGCTGTAAGCGCTTGCGTCCCTTTCTCCCTGTCCATCCTCTCTTTTTCTTTTGTTTGTAGGTCTTGTGCATTGGACACGACAGATGCGGCTCTCTGCAGACTGAGATGGAAGAGGAGAGGCGGAAAGACAGAGTCAAGGAGGCGGAGAAGATGAGTCGAACATGTTTGTACGAGAGAGCCGCCAAGTGAGTGTGAGGAGTGGAGGGCCTGCATTCGTCAAATCATGCGCGCGCGCTGCAGCAGCGCAGCGCGCGCGCACGTGCGCTCTCTCCCACGTGCGCTCTCTCCCTCTCTCGGTCTGTCTCTCTCTCTCTCACTCCCTCAACCCCACACGCCCTCTCCCCCGGTCTCCCTCTCTCTCTCTCTCGCTTCCCTCTCTCTATCCTTACACGCGCGGCTCCTCGCGGCTGGCCCGTTTTGTTTTCTACACTACACTACAAAGGGCAGAATTTAGCTGTGGGGATCGGGTGCGGCTTGTAAAGGCGAAGAATCGTTTTGCTGTGGGAGCGGGTGCGTGCAATAGTATTGATGCGGGACGGGAAATTGAAAGTGATGACGAAGCACTCGTCTTTGTATACTCATTGGCGCGGTTGTTTTTCATTTCTCTGAAAACGTATGGCTGACATGAGTTCGCGGCCATCAGCCAGTGATTGTGCCGCGTGTGCGGAAGCAGAAGAGGGAGAGAGGGGAGGTAACGGGGGAGAAAAATCGGCGAAACAACGCGTTAGCGAGGCTGGCTGGCTGCCAGTGGTGCAGGTGATTCCTCCCCCATTCTCTCTCGTGCCCTCGTACATTGTACACATCGTGAGGTGAGCTCTGAAGGCAGAAGAAAGGGGGGAGGGGAGGGGGGGGAAGGGGGGAGGGGCGGCTAAATGAGAGAAGAGAGAGAGATAAGTAAAAAAAATCTTTCCGTGAGAGAGCCATCGAGCAATCGCAGGAAATGAAAGGGCGCGCTAGTTCTGTTTATAAAGTGAGTTGCCACGTCAGTCGACCGCGTCAAAGACCAAGAAAAGAGTTGATCGAAACAATCCTCGCTCTCGCCGCTCAAATCGATGAACTAATCGTGAGTAGGTTGTAATATTCGTGCGTTAAGATGATGCAATATGGTCATTTCCATGAAAGGATGGGACCAGCGCCAAAATTTAGTCATACCCAGGAGAATCCGGATCTTCGGCGGAATCCATAGACGATTGGCCTTCTTCTTTCAAAGGGGCGTCCTTGTCACGCAGAAAAACGTCGCGAACAGGAGCGAGGGGGTAAAGAACACCATAAGGCTTTTCGTTGTCTTTATGAATCCGGTACGCAAAGCCACCATGCGGGCAAAATTTCCGATACTCTTCCGGCAATAGCACCTCACCACCGAAAACGAAGCAGAATTCTACTTTTGTCGCATCTTTGGGCTTGAGATGATTCACCGTCACTTCGGACCAGCGCTCGTCGCGCGCTAGCATATCCACTGAACCTTTGGGGAGCTTGTACGGCCCAACGAAGCTAAGCGCAATTCCGATCGTCAAAGCTGAGGCTGACACGAAATGCCGTTGTTCGTCAAAGTAGAGAAAACCGCCATAATGCAGGAAACGAAGGACCGTGTCATCGTATCGCTGATGATCGAACCAGTCCAGAACTCCAGTACCAAGGTTATCGAGTGGGAAAGCATAGCAAAAGTAGCGTGCCTCAGGCGGAATGTACCAGAATCTCTGAAGGAGGCGTGTGTTGCTCGCATCAGATGCGCGCACAGTGATTGGCCAAATCTTGCTGATAGGTCCTGTCATGCGGCTCACGACTGAGTTTTCTGGTTTCCATAAAGTATAGATCGAGTCAAAGTAGTCCGGGCAAATAAACTCGTACTTGTTCCAGCGAAAGTCGATCTTGAGATTCAGACGGCGTGTGGGCATGATGCCAAATGTCGGTAGCGCAACGACGGGACTACATTCTGGAGATTGAAGAAAAGACATTGGTTCCAGTTTTCTGAACACGTTGTTGGATGAGCCAATGTAGTCCACAATTCCTCGAAGGCCACCCGCCTTTTTGTTTGCGACGATCACGCTTGATACCATCTCAAGAAGCTCATCACATTGTTTGCAATCACGATCCTCCATATCCGGATACATGAAACATCGAGTTTCGGGAGTGAGCTCCTTCCGGAAACGAGCGCGACGGACAAAATCTACAAGGCTGACAACTAACGTCAGGAAAACCATTGAAGCTTGGTCGTTGTATTTGATCACAGCACCTGCGAAATGTTCCAGCTCTTCGCGCTTTTGGCGAATTAGATCGATGCGCGATGAAACCTTGTCTTCGTGCGAAAATGAGTCACCGTCCTCTTCGCTGGAGTGGCTCCTAATACAGGGCCAGCACGATGGTAGCTTTTGTGAGGAAGTCGAGGGTGCATCATAGTGTTCGAGTTGAAGGTCCAGCTGTTCGAGATAGAACCTAAAAAGCATTTGAGGGTGGTCAATCTGCGCCACCTCAAGATCAGGCATCTCCACAGATTCAAAGAATGCGTCCGCGTCAGCTAATTTAACGAACGTTTCTCCTAGACTGATGGTTTGAAGAGAATGGCAGTATCTCTCGAGACATCCTGCGGACATCAATTTCTCTGCACCCGAAAGACGCAGTTCACGCAAGAACCGAGTCTTTGCGCTCAACTCCACGAGGCACTCGTCCGTGAATGACTTTGCCCCTTCCAATGAGAGAACGCGGATGTACGGGTTGACTTCTTCTGCAAACTCCTTCCAGTCTTCAAGAGGTCGTTTGTCCCAAGCGAGCACGTTGCCAAGCTTGAGTGTTTGGAGGAGTGAACATCGCTTGACCAATTCAATGAGGGGCTTTGACTCTTGAATGGAAAGAAAAGCGTCCTTCCCTTCCCTCTCCTTAAAAAGAGCATCCACATCGAGATTAAGTGAGCGCAAAGCTGTGCAATACTTCGCAATGTCGTCCAGGACTTCGACTTCGAGGTAAGGGAGGTCGCGAAGACTGAGACGCCAGAGACTTCTTTTGGAGGACCTAATCACGTGGCCGACTCCTTTGGCCGTGATCTCGATGCAGCCATCTAGAACGACCGACCCGAGTGTGATGCACCTGTTGTCTTGGAAGTGCTTGAGTCCTTCGTCCGTGATGTTCACACAGAAGCTGAGGTTAAGGTTCTGTAGGTTCGGACACATGGCCGAAATGACCTTCAGGATCTCGTCGTTGGTGCTGATGCAATCTGTGAGGTCCAGCGAACGTATGCTTCGGAAAAGGGCTCGGCTGTCCATCCGCTTGAACAACAATGTATTCAGAGACCAGAGCACGGAGGACACCGAGCCAGAGACGCCTTGAGCTACCTTATTCGCTGTGTGATATGCACGGTGTGCGAAGCGATTCGTCACAGCGAATCCGAGATCATCAAGCGGAGTTCCTTCGGTCACGATATTTTTTCCAAGGCAATTGTGAAAATGCGCGTACGCTCTGTATGAGGCAAGATTCGGCACTTCCCAAAGCAGCGAGTGGCCCAAGGTCGGAGCCGCAAGAGCCACTTTGATTACGAATTCGAAGAGCCAAAGTCCGCGTCGAAGGTACCGGTTCATATTTGGGCCATAGTCAAAGTTGAAGTACCGGCACAGTGTCTTGGCCACCAACTTTGTCCCCCCGTGAAACTCAACGCCTTCGTCGTATGTCCCGGCCTTCGAAAAGGCTTTTGTACCCGATGCCCGCTGATCTCGGTTATTTTCTTCAGTTTGAAGCGCACGGGAAAGTTTTAGATCAATGTCGTGATTCGCTTCAAGCACGAGGTGACGAGCGTAAACAATGTTGCGGAGGCCAGGAACGTCATGTAAGAGCTCGACCGCCTCGATGAGCTGCCGACCGGCAGAGACCAGCGAACTGATCAGAGCCAGCCAGTAAACAAACTCAAAGTGCCCTCCTTCGAACGTGAGAATGAAGATGAACTCGACCACGATTTGCGGAATGTCCTGAATGAGAAGAACAAAAGCCGTCAAGATAGACATCTTTGCAGCCTTAAAGTCTGCTTTCGCTTGCGTCGCAATGGGATCCTTTACGAAGCTATCTTCCGTGTCGCCAATGACATTGTAGCTAAGCGATTCCTGGATCTTGAAAGATTCCTTCACGAGATCATTGAAGCCCGTGTTCGGCTCGATGACCGCAAGCAATACACCAAAAAGGTATTTCCGCTTGCGAGTTTTGTCCTTCCAGTCTACCATCCTCCATTCCCAAAGCCCGATCAAAAAGCGCAGGGCAAAAGTGAGAATGAGAGCAGCGAGGGACACGACATAGAGAAATGCGTTTGCCGTTCCGAGAAGCGGTCTGAGCTGGATGATGAGAAAGGCAAAATCCGAACCAAGATTGGTAATCTCAAGAAAAGCGTCAAAGGTGGCTCCGTAGACGCGCTGTCGCTTGCGTTTCAAAAACGTATGGGGAATGGCGTACACCCGGGGCGCGATGTGGTTGTACTTTCTGTCGAGACGCTTTTTGAACCAGGAAGGAAGAAAGACTATATTGAAATTCCACCACAGCGCATCACCAACCGCCAAGAAGAAAGACGTGACGACGGACCACACCCACCAAAGGAACGGGAAGCGAGACGTTTCGTCTTTGGCTTCTACTCGCGACTTCATCGACGTCGTAGACATAGCGTACTGGCGTCCTGTTCCCATATTTCCAAGTGAGTCGTCCTGCACTTGATGCTCTTGCAGAGGCACAGTTCCCTTTTCTTTTGTGAGTGCGGCTCGAGCATCTTTGGCGGCTTGCATGATTTCCACGTGTTTGCTCGTATATACTTCGCGAAGGAATTCCATCTTGTTTAGCATCTTGGAGATCACCTGCAGAAAGTCTTCCAGGTCGTTGAGAAGAACCTCTGTCATCCGACTGTCGATGTAGCGGATTTGGTTCTTTTGTGGGTGTTTCATTGGCAGCTTGTGGTCATCACCATCGCTAATGTAGGAATCGAGGTTGGCAAGGCGCTTTCCAACGTCGACCACGGACTGGACGAGCATGGGGTCGTAAAGAAAGGCACCCTTCTCAATTTCACGGACGTGCTCGTGCGTGAAGAACGGTTTCAGCTCATCTCGGGCCGACATAGACATGTCGACCTTGAGACCGGCATCATAGAATGTTCTGGCACCATCCTCTGTTCCCTTTCCTTTGGGCTTGAGCATGACTGTTCCAGAGGGAAGTAGGCCTTGTCGTCCGACCAGGTGGTCTGCAGCTTCGGCGATTTCATTTTGCACATTTTCGACTTGCTCGCAATAGTTGGTCGCTACAAGGTCGTCCAAGGCCACGCGCTTAGGCGCCTGTTCTCGACGCGTTGGAAAACAGCAACGGCAAGACTCAACTCCGCGCAGCGAGTCATGATCGCTGTCGTCATCTTCAATGTTATCGTGTTGCTCCTTCGAGCTCGTGCTGTCCCCGTCGTGCACACACACCGCGACGAGGTCCTCGACGTCAACATGCGAGTCCATGTGGCCTTCGCCACCGCCCATCATCCATTCCAAGCCCTCCCAAAGGGATTTCGCCGCCATCGCGCTTGCCACCTCCGCAAGCCGCCTCTGCGCAGCCCGCCGGCCGTCCGTCCCAAGGCTTGCGAGCTGTGCTTGCGCGATGAGCTCTCGGCCCTGGTCTCTTCCGCCGCCCGGTCCACAGCCGAGCAGCGGGAGAGACACGCGCAAGACTGACTGGGCGAGCGACGGGCGGACCTCTTCGCGCGCGCCTCTCCTCTCCTCTCCCCTCCTCTCCTCTCGTCCGCGCCGCGCCGTGCCCAGCGCCAAGGCTCTTTACTTGTTTGCTCCAAGTTGTTTGGCTTGTGTGGTGGCATGCCTTTTTATTACATTACACGCGGCACGCGCGGGCAACTGGGTCGCGTGCGAAGTGCGTGGACGATGCGAGGGACGATGAGTAAAAATTTGATTCTTGCAAGCTAGACTCTTGGGTGGTATACAAACATGTGCGCGGGCGCTGGCGAGGCGAGACGGCCAGCGGCGCCCGCGCGGGCTCGTTTCCCTGTCGCGGAGGGGTGACGGGGAGCGGGCGCTACGCTGCTGCTACTGTCCGAAAGCGATTTTTGTGTTGTTAAAGTTGGATTGACAGAGACATGTTACGAAAAATCCATTTTCTGTGGGCACGCGCGACTGACTGCGAGGACAAGCAGCAACAGCAGCAGCGGACCGCCAAAGACGAAGAACCAAATGAAGTTCAGAGACCACGATGAGGACGCTGGTGATAATGGCGATAAGTTACCACGCCATAGAAAGATATAATCATCAGTCAGCCAAAAAAGGAGAAGAGAAAAAGCTTGTCATAAAATGAAGAAAAAAGAAAAGAAGGATATCTCTTGCTGATGATGTTGGAATGGAATGGAATGAGGGAAAGAAAGTAGAAAACGAAACTTCGTCAAGCCTCCTCGGGAAGAAAGACATCAATGACAGTCGTGAGGCTGTAAAGGTAAGCGAGCGAACGCCCGTCATCATATGTGAAGCGGTACGCGAAGCAGCCATGCTGACAGTGGCGTTGGCGGAGCGTTTTGGGAAGCACAGTTTCGCCACTGAAAATGTAGCAGAACTCAGTATACGGCCCGTCTAATGGCATCAGCGTTGGAATGGTGACACGCTGCCATCGCTCCTCTGCATCCAGTCTCGCGATCGACTCCTCGGGCAGCTTGAATGGCCCGTTGAAACTAAGCGTTGTCCCCACTGTCAATGCCGAGGCTGCTACAAAGTGCATGTTGGCGTCAAAGTACAAATAGCCACCGAACTGCAGAAATCTACGCGTTGTGTCCTCGTAGCGCTGGTTTTGGAGCCAATCCAGTTTATTGGCGTCCAGGCCCTTCAAAGGGTACGCCCAGCAATAGAAGCGTGCGCTCGGCGGAATGCACCAATAGCGTTGAAGAAGCCGAGTGATCTTGTTGTCCCCCTTGCTAACGGTGACAGCACTAAAGGGACTAATGTTACCCTTGAGTTTGGTCGGATTGGCCTCGCCTTGATCAGCAAGCGTAAATACCGGCTCGAAGACGTCCGAACAGATAAATTCGTACGTGTTGTCCGCAAAGTCGATGTTGAGATTCAAGCGCCGCGTGGACATAATTCCAAACGAGTTTAGCGCAACGAATGGGGGCTTGATAGGACGGTATACCGGCGCGATGTGAAGCGATCGCCGCTCGCGCGCCTCCGAGAGCATGCGTTTCATATCATCAATTAATTTGGCTCCTCTGTCGAGCTCACGGTCCTCTAGTTCTGCCTTCCAATCGAGAAACTCCGCGGTTGAAAGCTGCTTGCGCGCGCGGATACGGCGGACGTAGTCAACAAGCCCAACCACAAGGGCTAGAGCCGCTGTTGCAGGTTGTTCGTTGTAGACGAGCATGTTGGCGAGCGTTCCCTTCTTGAGGTCGTTGTGTAACTTGGAAATTTCCTCCACGTGATCATCGAATATGCCCTCCTTGTCATTCGCGGCGTCGTAAACGTCGAGATCTTGCACCGCTCCTTGTTGCGCTTCGGATTCGCTGCAACACGAAAGAGGGAAGCAGATGGCCAAATGCCCATCCGCGTTCCTTACAGAAGGCCTCGCATTGTAATTGCTCAGCGCGCGGAGCTGTCCATCCAGTTGCGCGGTGTAGAACTTGAGGAGTTGCGAAGGGTGGTCGATTTGGACGACTTCAATGTCCGGCATCCATTTCGACATAAAGAAGTCGTTTGCCTCGTCAAGAGAGACCCGCGTGCCACCAAGGCTCAAGACCGTGAGAGAAGGAGTGTTCTCCAAGAGACAGTCTGCCGTTTCAAGGTTCTTTGCACACGAGAGTCGCAATTCGCGCAAAAAGGGTGTGCGATCCGTGAGCTTTTCCAAGCGGTCTCCCGTCACTGCAGGCGATCCCGCGAGCGAGAGGCTGCGAATGTACGGGCTCACGTGCTCTACAAATTGATTCCACTCATGATCTGTGGTCAAACTTTGTCCGAGGACGTTGCTAAGCCTGAGCGTGCGCAGCGTTGAGCCGCACCTCTTCATGAGACCGATGAGAGCGTCGCTATTCCTGATCAAAAGGAAGTTCCCGCCTCCAAGCCCGTGCTCTCGAAAGACAACGTCGACATCCAGATTGAGCGAACGAATATTTGTGCAATGATCTCCAATGTGCTTAAGCACGTTCTCCGTGAGCCGAGGGAGATCGCGCAGGCTGAGGCGCCAAAGGTTGCGAGCCGCACATCTGGTAATTGAGCCAACACCCGTGTCCGTGACCTGGACACAGCCATCGAGAACGACAGAGCCCAGTGCCAGACACTTGTGTGTTTCAAAGGCACGAAGGCCCGTGTCTGTGACATCAACGCAAAAGCTGAGGTTGAGGTTTTGCAAGTTTGGGCACTTGGCGGCAACGAGCGAAATGATGCTGTCATTGATGCTAACGCAGTCCGTGAGCTCGAGCGAGCGAATACTCTTGTAGAGCGTACGGGTGTTCATGCGAGCAAATAAAGGCGCAAAGATCGGCCACTCGTTGAGGTTTGAAGTCGGAGAGACGCTTCGCGTCGTCTTGCCGCCTAAAATGGACCCACACAGGACATCCGTGAGACGAGAAGACGTGTTGGTGGTCTCTTCTGCGTCACCGGCTTCTTCCGTCTTGACCAGGTCGAATGGCTTTCCTTCAAAGACGATCGATTCGCTCAGTGTATCGCGAAAGTGCTTGAAGGACTCTCTCGAGCTCTGGATCGATGGATCCCATAGAAGCGAGACACCCAAAGTGACGGGCGCCAAAAGGATTTTCATCAACCAGTTAGCCGCCCAAATCAGAACGTGTGAGCACCAATTCTGCTTCGTAGTACGTTCGTAATCGAAAAACTCTGTGAGGGCCTTTGAGACGAGGCGATGTCCGTCGGAGAACTCGACCTCGTTGTCATCGCCTGCGGATATCGTCCCCTCGATCTCCCTATTCTTTTCGAGCGCCTTGACGACTCGCTTGTCCATGTCATTGTTCGGATTAAAAACAAGGTGACGCAGCAGCACCAAGTTGCGCAGGCCGGGAATATCGCCGAGGAGCTGCAGGGCCTCGATGACTTGGCGAGCCGCAGACAGAATCGAGGTCGCGAGGGCAAACCAGTACACGTATTCAAAATGTCCTCCCTGAAATTGAGAATGTAGAGCATCTCGACGACAATCTGGGGTATATCCTGTACCAATAGAACGGCGGCGGTGAGAATCGACATGCGCGCGGCCTTGTAATCAGCCTTGGCTTGCGTCGCGATAGGGTCCTTGACAAAACTTCCCACGGCATCACCGATAATGTTGAAGCCCAGAGACTCTTTCACCTTGTACGACTCCTTCACAAGGTCGTTAAATCCAGAGTTGGGCTCAACAAGAGCAACGAGTAGACCGAAAAAGTACTTTTGCACACGGCGCTTGTCCTTCCAATCGACCAGGTGTCTGTCCCACAGTCCAATCAAGAGGCGCAAGAAGAATGTGAGCCCAAGTGCGGCGATAGACACGTAAAAGAGAGACTCGGATGAAGTGCCGACGAGGGGTAGAAGCGACGAAAAGACAAAGACAATGTCTGTGCCCAAGTTGGCCACTTCCAGGCTTGCGTCGAAGATGGCTCCGTATTGCCGAAGACGATTGTTCTTTTCAAACATGTGTGGCAACGAATAGGTCCGAGGCGCCGGATGCTGGCTCTTTCTGTCAATGCTCCTCTTGTAGTGGGCTGGGTAGAGTTTCCTCCCGAGAAGCGATCGGCCCGAGTCGAGCAGGTAGACGAGCTGTCTCCAAGCGATCGACGACCAGGTAAAGGCAGTTGGGGATGTTTGGTTGCTCGCTTTGCCCTGAGCTTCCTGCATGATCTGCAGGTGGGTATCCGAGTGGTACTCTTGCAGAAATTCCATTTTGTGGATCATTTTGGAGATCACTTGAAGAAAATCCTCGACGTCACTAAGCAGCGCCTCCGTCATGCGAGCGTCAATGTAGCGCACTTCACTATCGTCTGCGACTCTTTGGAAAGACCCTTTTTGAGCGAAGGGTCGCTCGCTCACGTAGTGGTCGAGGTTCGCGAGGCGCGCGCCAATGTCGACGACGGACTGTACGAGGTCCGGGTCGTAAATGAACCTGCCCTCCTCGATGGCCTTTACGTGGGCGTGCGTGAGATAGTTGAGCTCTTTGTTTTTCCCATGGTCGACGACAACCTCGCCGGCAGGTGAAGAGCCCTGTTCCCTGATCAGATTCAAGGCTTTCACATCATTTTGCTTGTCCTGCTCCTCCACGTTTCGAATAGCCTCGTCGGCCTCTGCAGGATTCTCGTTGAGCCTGGCCAGGCTCGTCTGCTTCACCAGCCCTCGCCGGCTCGGGCCTGCACCTCGCGTCGAGCCCCCTCGCGTCGAGCCGCCCCGCATCAGCACGGGCCGCGGCGGCGGCGGCGGCATCTCCACGTTCACCTCGTGCACGTGCACGTCCTCGGCGCCATCTTCCTCGATCCCCTTCATCGCGCCGTCCTCGGGCTGGCGCCGCACGCCGCCCCTCCGGTCACCTCCTCGCTCGCCGCGCTCCTCGCCGCGCTTCTTCGGGGTCTGCACTCGCCCTCGCCTCCTCTGCAGCGCGGGCGCGCGTCTTCTGTGTGCGGCTAGGCTCCTTGCTATCGCCTTTTAGAGTTCGTACTTTCTCCGCCAGCTCGGGGCCCCGGTACACACCTCCCGCCGGCTAGGGCGTCCTAGGGTTTATGGTAGCACACCCGCCCGAGATGTGCAGGCTCTGGGAAAGAATGGACGGCCCGCTGGGCCTCCCTCGCGCTGCTCTTCGACGAGTGAACTTGGAGAGCGGGGGAGGTGCCAGCCGGCCAGGGCTACGCAAAGCGGGGGCTTGCAGCAGCCAGGTGTTTTGTTTCAGCTTTGCGTCCGTGCGGTTGGATGATGGCGAAAAGTGGCGTCATGCCTCGCCGAGTGGCCCATCCATTCCATTCATCCATTCATCCAATCATTCATTCCTTCGCCAGCTGCATCCAGCCTATAGCCAAGGCGAACTTGTGGAGATGTCGGCACCCGAGCGCCATGGCAGCTTGCAGCTCGCAGCCCTGCGCGGCAATGGCGGGCGCAGTCATCATCGACGCGCGCAAGTGTGCACAGGTACTAGCAGCAGCAGGTAGCATAACGAGTGGTAGGCTTCAGGTAGAGCATACTATACTAGTATTGGCCGCCAACGACCGCGACCCTGCCGCGCGCCCCTCGCATCGCTGCCGCGCTCGCTCCAAGAGGAGGTCACGAGAAAGGAGATCGCGATTCAGCCGCGCCGCGGCGGCCCGCGTCGCAGCTGTCTGCGGCGCGGCAAACGACGACTTGTGCGGGGTAAAGGTCAGGCAACGTGCGAAGAAGAGCAGCCTCGTCGGTGCCGTCATCGTGGTGCACGTGCTGCTGCTGCTGCTGCTGCTGCTGCTGCTGCTGCTGCTGCATACTCGGAGCTTGGCAGGAGAGCAAAGGGCGAGAACGACACGCCACCGGAGAACGTGAAGACGATGCAGAGGCGCCGCTTGGAGGTAGACGATGCGGACGACACCGAGAGCGGAGTTGGCGGCGGCCGGGAGGGATGGACTGGCGTCGTGCTCGGGCCCAAACACCTCGCTGCGCTGGAGCGCGGCGAGTTTCTCCTCGACCTGCCGCGCGTGGAGCGTCTTGCAGACCTCGGAGTGAGGCTCGCCACCCTTGGCCTGTACGACTCGACCAACGAAGAGGGAGACCGCGAAATACGTGGTGCGCGAGCAGCCATGTTCATGAGCGACGTCCAGGACTTTCTCGAGGTCCTCGCGCAGCTTCAGCGGAGACAAGATGCCCTTGCCCGGGAACATATGATCCTTAACCGCGCACTTGTTAAAGAGAGAATGGAGAATGACTTTTACGTCTGGCTCAGGGCCTGGGCCCGCCTGGAGCTGCAAAACTGGGTCGAAAAGATTGGAATTGCAAGGTTTCTCGATACGTTTCTTCCTAGGCTGCGAGATGAACGTGATGGCAGGTCGCGAGACCAAGACGACGCCATTTTAGCCGCTGACCAGGCTCAGATCTCCGCGCCATTCCTGACTCGCGAAAATCGGCGGCATCGCGGTCACAGTCTTCTTTTTAGTGTGCTCTTTGCAGTCACAAGCCAGGTGCTCAGTTGGTACTTTGCTTTTGCCGAGATGAACTCCGCGCAATCGCTGTATGCAATCGCTATAAGTGCCCTGCTCGCCTCGCTCTTGGGACGGGTGCTCACCTGTTTTCTTTACTGGAAAATCGTTGACTGGGCCGTTCCGCAGCGCGTATTCCGCTTTGGAGTTGGCGTGCTCTGGTCATTGATCGACGCAGAGCTTGCCATTAACGTAATCGCAAGCGGTTCCCTCATTGAAATGCAAAGTGTCCAGGTTTCTGATGTGAGGACCTCCCAGGCCCCGCAAAAGGATATCGTCGCCGCCGGAGCCAGCGCCGATTTCCGACTTGCAAGAGGTCACTTCTACATGAATTGCGTCAATCTCCTCACGCACGTGCCCTTGCTCGTTGTGCAGGCGATTGCCATCTCTGATCATCTACGATCGCGATCCGATGTCAGCCCACTTGGAGCTGCCGTGCTCGCTTTTACCTCCGCGTTTGTGCTCGTCCAGGGTCTGAATCTCAGAGCAATGCTCTCTTGCATTCCCCATCTACGCTTATTCTTAAATGCGCGCCACATCGTCATAGACTACATCCCGCTCGGCGATGGTCTGCTTGATGATGGAGATGCCATTCCCGATGATGATGGAGATGCGGAAGAGGAAGATGACGACGATGACGACGACAATGAGGAACAGGATGCAACAAATTACGACGATGCAGAGAGTCAAAGTGTTATTCGTGCGCGCCAAAGCAAGGTTCGGGACGTTCCCGGAAATACATCGCGAGCCAGTGAATCCGAAGAATACCCTCCTGGACTTTGGGGCACGCTTCAGCGAGCTGCTGTAACCTGCAAAACGCTTGCTGTTCAAGGAGCAAAGGCCACCGGCAGCGCTGGTCGAGCCTTGATCGCTGCGTTGCGCGAGTCTCTGGGCCACGACGATGCTCCTGAGAACAGCGTTGCGCAGCGCTCAGTAAAGCAAGTGATGGCTCGCTACACGGATCCACCTGTGCCAGAATACGTGGACTTCTCACTCTTTCCTCAAGAAGTGCGCATGCTTTTTGATGTGTATACCGTGTCTGACTTTTACCAGCGAATCGGGTTGTCCCCGACTGGCCCTGGCGCCTCGGACACGGTTCGTTCAAGCATCTGTCTTCCTTTGAATAGAATGCATCGCGACGCACCTTTTACGGCATTACGCACGCTTCAGGTCACAAATGAAATCGGTATTGGCGCCGACACGCTCGCAGCTATTCTTCAGAAACTGCCCACCCTCGATCATCTCAACTTGTCGTACTGCGAAAACATTGACGATGACGCGATGCGCGCACTGGGAGACGCCGCTTGTCCGCTCGAAACCCTGTATCTCGATGGATGTCTCGGCATTACCGATGCAGGTGTGGAGGATCTCGCATTCGCTTGCGGCCGAGCACTGCTAAAGCTCTCATTGCGTAACGTGGTTGCTGTTTCTGGAAAGGGTCTCTGTCACCTTGCGGAACATTGTCCTCAGCTGCGCGAGCTCTATCTCGATCGCGATCCTCTTTTAATGCCTCTCCTCGCCGCCAAGGGCGCCAAGAAAACCAGGGCGAGCGGCGTCAGCAAGGCCAGTGCGTCAACCTCGCATAGTTTGGCCAGTCTCTTGTCTACCACGCTGTACTTTAGGCACGGCGATGGAAGTCATGGCAAGGCGGTTGCGGAAGGTAGAATGCATGATCAAGGCCTTGCGGCGCTCGCCACGGCTTGCCCTCAGCTCCACACGCTCACGCTTGACAACGCCACCGGTTTTACAGAGCGTGGCCTCCTTCACTTCATCCACGTTGTGTCACCCTTTTTCCGCACATTAGGGCTCTCAGGAAATGCCGCCGTCTCGGACCGTTGCGTCGGCGAGATAGTCACAACGCTACGGCATCTTCGCGAGCTCCGGCTCTCAAGAACCTCTATGGGCGATGAAGGCGGTGCGCAATTATTGGCCCATGCTCGCGGCATCGACTGTCTTTTTGCGGAAAACACAGCAATGACGTCTGCTATGGCCGCGCGTCTTTGCGAATCGCGGCGACTACCAATGACCGATTCTTCGCTTGATGCAATTGCCGAGAAATTGTTGCGTCAGTGCGAATTGCTGCAGTCAAAGCTCGAGGGAGGCGCGCATGCGAATGGTCACAACGGCGCAAGCCCGGGAAGTCGCTCACTTGTCGAATCGTCAAGTTTCAGAGACCTCATAGCCGCCAACGGAGATTTCGCGCAAGTACTGAGTCGGCGCAGTGGTCGACATGCTTCTGACGAAGACCATGACGCGGAATTCGCGAACACCGTGCAGTTGTTAGCACGCTGCGTGAGCCTGCTGAGGCGCTTTGCGAATTGCAGTGACACTAACGAATACAGTGCAGACGAAATGGTGTCTCGAGGCTCGTCAGGTCTTGGCAAGGCAGAGGTCAAGTGCCTCAGAACTTCTGTACAGCGCTACAGGTCGTCCATGAACGTTGGCTGTGGTATTTGGCAGGGCATCTCACGTGCTGCGAACATCATTCATCCAGCAGGCGCACCGGTGCTCCCGCAGCGCAGTCTCTTGGCACCATTTGGAAGATTTCCATTTCAAAGTCTGGCGCCGTTCGGTCTCGATGCCGTCGAGAGCTCGGGGCTAAAGTTCAACCTCTCGCTCTGCGTTTTTGTTGTCATGGTGCCAAGCGCCGGCCGCCACGCTTTACTTCGAGATGACCACGACCAAGGAGAGTCCAAAAAGGACGAGTATGCAACAAGCCTGTATGGTCGAACATCTCACGTGGGATCTGTGTCCGCTTCGATGCGCGGTCTGCTTCGGGAGCACCCTGCCATTTGGGGGAAAGCGCGCAGCATGGTGTACTTGCATCCTCTTCGAAAGCGCCGCCACGATCTCTCGTTCTTGGATCTCCGTGGTTCGGTGCACGGACTTTTGCGTTTAGTGACCTGGGGTGGTTTTGCTTTTTTTGACGACGGCGGCGACTTTGTAGGCGCCGTTGCAAAAGGCCTCGGTGCAACAGTGAGTTTCCAAGGTCCGTTTGAGGCCAATCCCCTCTTTGCCCGTCGCCTTTACTCCCAAAATCGTTTTGGCACTGTTCCCTGTGGCAGCCACCAAGTCGCATTCATACACGCGGACGAAGGCGGGTCGCGCCACAATACGTGCGGTGCCTTCGTCGTAAGACCTGCGTCGTCAAGACCCGGAAACTGCTTCATGTACACAATGATGGACGCAGGTCATGAACTCGCACAAGAGGGCCAGGCCACGTTGGAGAAGAATGAGAGCGATGACATGGATGAGAATGATTTTCATGAAATGCCATGAGAAGAAGATTTTTCAGATAAGCCTTGCCACGATTTATTGATACCGTCGTACCTTTTTAGAATGCGCTCAAGTGGTCAAGTCAAAGTCCCATGATCAGAGTAACTACATTTTTTGGGAGGATTGGAGAAAAACTGTCAATTTTTTGTGATTTTATCTTTTGTTGTGGTATACGCTATCTTAGGTAGCCTCTGACGGGGTGTTCCAGTCGCTAGGGATGAGGTTATCCTGGATGATCTCGCGGTGGCAAGACCAGACGAGGCGAATGGCTTCAGGCGTACCGATACCCGCGCCGTTCGGGTTGCCGGCAGGACCGAACCAGTGGTTGGCCGGGGCACCCGTAGTGCGTGCGCGGATACCATGGTAGGTGGTTCCGTTGACAGTGTTGGCGAGCATCTTGTGCTGAAAGGCAGGATCGTTGGAGACAACGGCAGCAGTAAGGTGGTGGGGAACACGTTCGCATGCCTCTAGGATACGGTCAACGTCCTTGTCAGAGTATGTGGTGACAATCTGGAAGGGTCCAAAGAGCTCGGTGCTAGCAATCTCAAAGTTCTCCTCGGAGGAGAGCATGGAGTCAAGCGGAACAAAGATGGCAGTGGGCTGCACGGCACCGTACTTTTCATAAATGGTGTGGTTCTCGAGCTCCTCGCCGCCAAAGAGCACCTTTGCGCCGGGAATGCTGAGGACACGCTCCTTGTGCTCCATGATGCGCTGCGTAGACCAGCTCATGACGGGTCCGATGGAGAGATCCTCGAGATTGCGGCGCTCGGCGAGCTTGGCCATTTGTTCAAAGAGGCCGGCCTCGGCAGCGTTTTCGTGGCAAAAGAGCATGGACTGGGCAGAGCACTTTTGGCCGGATATGGCGTAGGCATCCTGGTCGCACTGCCAGGCAACGTACTCGATATCCTTTTTGTCCTTGACGTCGGGGCCGACAACCTTCCAGTCAAAACCGGCGTCCTCGACCTTGACCTTGCCAGTGGTGGCCTGGAGGAGGCGGGTCGCAACGCCAGAGCTACCGGTGAACTGCGTCATGCGCACGGGGGTGTCGGTGACAACTTCCTGAGTCTCGGGGCCGTCGGCGTGCAAGAGGTCGAGGGCCTCTGGGGGCATGCCGCAGTCGATAAGGAGGCGCACGTACTGCTCGAGGACCATGCTCGTCTGTGGAGAGCCCTTGATGACGGGCTTGTTACCCATGTAGAGGGCGCCCATGAGCTGGAGCACGGGGATCTCGAGAGGGAAGTTGAAGGGGGCAATGATGGCCACTGGGCCGTACGGCCAGCGGTAGCCGCGGGACTCCTGGCCATTGTGGTCACCGGAGACGGTGAATCCGCGGGCCATGAAGCGGACACCGTCGCCGGAAAAGTTCTTGAGAAAGGTGCGCGAGACATGGACCTCTGCGAGCGCCTGGGCGCGGTGCTTGGGCATGGTGCGCTGGATGCACTTGATGAAGAAGTCCTCAACCTCGGGGTCGTGGAGAGCGCGAGCGGCCTTAAAGGAGATCTCGCCCCACATGTTGTAGCGGTCGGGGTTCTTGAGCGGGTTGTGGACGCCGCTCTTGGGGACCTTGCGGAGAGAATTCTTGAATTCGTCGAGCTCGCTGCCCTTGGTGGCGGGCATCTGGATGAAGTCCTCGCCGTTCATGGGGTCTGGGACGTTCATGTACTCGTTGGTTCCCTTCCAGGAACCGTCAACCAGATTCTCGAGCTTGCACGGCTTGCTGCCGCTAAGGCTGTCCGGGTCGAGCGTCGCCCAGCTCGGCACGCCCGACATGGCGCGCGCCGTCATGCTACCTACACCTCGGCGAAGCTCGCGGCCCGCCACGGCGGTCTTGCTTGCGGCGGAGTGCATCATCTTGCTTCGTTATCTCTCTCTCTCTCGCTGCTGCGTCTGCTGCGTCTGCTGCTGCTGCGTTCGGAGTCTGTATCCTCCGCCTCAGAGCCTCTGCCGGCGGCTCGGCTGCCGACGCGACTGCTCGCTGTGCTGCTCACCTCGCTTGCGCCTCGCTCTGGGGGGAGGGGCTAGGGCGGTGGCGTGCGTTTCCTTTCGATCGATCTCGAGTCGATCGATACGGGTTTGCTGCCCTGCCGGGCGGTCTGCCGGCCGGGGCCCCGCGCGGGACTCGCTCGCTCTGCTCTGCTTCTCCTTCTTCTGCCACTCCTAGGCGTGTAGTAGTTGGGCCTGCTTCCTGCTTCCTCGCTCGCGGCTTCCTGCCAGCTGTGCTGCTTGCTGTTCGACTGTTTTCCGATCGCCGACGGCGCCGCACAGGATGGCTGACCCGAGCAGCCCGGCCGCGCCGCCCTCCGAGTCCCCCGCGGCGCTGCGCAGGCAGCTGCGACAGCGACACGACTTGCAGGGTCGCGGGCCTCGTCCAGGTTTGGTGGCGACGGCCATGATGTATGTACGTATACATGCATGCGGCCAGCTCCACGTTTCCTGGTGCCGGGGCGCGGGCGTGCGAGCGTGCGTTATTTGCTGCGAGAGCACGCCGCCAGCCAGCAGCAGGTCGCAGCCGTGCCGAGCGCAGCGCCGACCCGGCTGAAGCGGCATCGAGAGCCTCGGCAGCGCGGGCTCGGAGGCTTGCACCGCACGGCGTCGCGGTCGATGACGAGGAGAAGGCCTTTTTCAATTCTTTCTCTCGACGGAGAGACTCGCAGCGCAGGCGCGGCAGGCACGGCGGCAGGGCCGGCTGGCCTGGGCGGCGCGCGCGTTTTTACCGTGGTCTCGAAGCCCAATGTAGACAGAGATTCCATCTTTCTTGCCTTCTTTCTTTCTTTCTTCTCGCGGCGGAGGGGACGTTGGGCGCGCCAACGCCGCCGAGGTGGAGCTGCAGCTGATCGTTGAGCGGGAAGAGGATGGATTCATTCCTGCACGTGAGACGCGACGCGAGGCGAGGCGAGGCGGGGCGGGGCGACGCGAGACGCAGGCGGCAGAGGGCGAGTCGGTGTCCACGGACCTCCCTCGGCAGCCTCGAGCGAGGGCGCAACGCGAGTGTGCGGGGAGCGGCAGCAAGCAGCAGGCGAGTGAGGACTCGGAAGGCAGGGAGAAGAGGAGGAAGGCGCCGCGTTCGAGCCCGCGTTCGCTCCGGAGATGACGGCGATCGAATGAATTCCCGTCGCATTGCATCGCATCGCATCGCATCGCTGTCGGTGGAGGCGGGCGTCTCCAGATCAGTGCGACATGGCAGCTGGCAATCCAGGCCGGAGGTTGGTTCCGAGCACCGCAGCTGCCGCTCGACGCGAGGCACGCACGCACGCTCGTCAGCGTCTGCGTGTCGCGCGCGCGCGAGAGAGAGAGAGAGATAAAAGGAGGCTTGATGAGGGAGAAGGATCACTTCGAATCGCGAACTTGGTCCAAGCTGGCCTCAGATTTGAACCAAGTTAGCGCCGACGATTCATTCATTCGTCCGGAGCACCTGCAGCTGGCAGTGGCAGTGGCTGCTGCTGCTGCTGCTGCTGCAGGCACGGACGCCTGCGCAGCTGCAGCGACGCGGCACGCCAGCCTTCGGGCTTTGCGCGGCGCGACGCGGCGGGAGCCGTGAACCCCCCGGCAGGCAGAGGCAGGGTCAACAGTGATATACTAGCCTGGAAAGGGCACCACCAGCCCCGCCGCACAGCCAGACTGTACGTACGCGTGCGGCGCGGCGCGGCCGTGGCTGCAGCAGCTGCCAGCTTCATCTCACGGCTCTGCACAGCGCGCGCGCGCGCGGCGGTGCGTGTCGCAGCTGCTGCTGCAGCTGCGCGACGCGGCCGCGCCGAGCCTCGCGGCAGGCTGCGGCTTTGTCTCGCTTCGAATTTGCGTGCTGCATGTTGCGTGCCGTGCCGCTGCCGGTTTTGAATTCAAATCTTGCGCGAGGGAACGAGAACGAGAAGGGGAAGAAGAGGTTCTCGAAGAAGAAGCAAAGATATCGAAGTTGAAGAAGAACTTGAAGGAGTAGAAGAAGGAAAGCAGGGAGGCTGCTTCGACTGCGGCTGCGGCTTGCCCAAGTCCGAGTCGACAGGCCAGCCAGAAGAGTCCTCGTTCTTCGTCCTTCGCTCCTTTGCTTGCCTCCCGCTAAAAAACAGAAACAAGAATCTAAAAAATACCGTATACCTGGAGTTCGATCGTCTCGCCGCCCACGAACTCTTGTGAACGAACGAACACACACGCGCAGCCAGGCCCCGACGGCCTTCGCGGCAGGGCCGCAGCGGCAGCCTGCTGCTGCTGCCGGCGGCAAAGGCCGCCCTGCCCCCGCGCCCCCGCGGCAGCTCGCTGGCACGGCTGGTCCCCGGCAGCGGCGCGGCGTCCGGCGGGGCGGGTTTCTCGCGCTCCGCTCCGCTCGGAGCCTTTTCTTTCTTTCTCTTTCTGCCGCTTGCTTTCGTGCCGCGGGTTCCCCTGCGCGTATGCACGGCTAGGCCGCGGGGTCTTGTTCGATTGCGGTATCGCCAAAAGGGGAGGTGCGTGGTACAAGACGTGGCGCGCGCGCGACGTGCCGGGGCGCGGACTCCGTGGGACGGTCTCGGCTCACGAGTGACCACGGCAGCGACGGCGACCTGGCTGGCGACAGCGAGTAGTAGCTGCAGCACGGAGTGAGGGAGGGAGAAGAGGAGGAGGGAGGGTCGTGGCTGCAGCCAGCTGCAGCTGCAGGCGCCGTGAGTGCCGTGGACGGTGTCTCGGATGCCGTGGATGGTTGGTATCTCGGATGCCGTGGATGCCGTGGATGCCGTGGATGCCGACGAGGCGACGCCGCTGACGGCGAGGAGGAAGGTCGCGTCGCGTCGAGGAGATCGCTCACTTTCTGCAGCTGCAGCCACACCACTATACAATGCAAGCAGTGCAGTGCAGCTCTGCAGCCGCAGTTGCGTTCGTTAGGTTCGTCGACTAGTTTTGCTTCAATTGGTATGAAAAAAGATGATTGAGGATTGCGTGAACTTGCGAGCGAACGTTGTTGCCAACTCTAGGCCGCGTGCCGTGCCACGCAACGCTGATGCTCTTGCGCAGGCGCAAAAGTTTCACCGCGCGACAGTAGGGCCAAGCGTAAGTAAGACCCAAGGATTAAAGACAGCGTCTAAGATTGCAGTGCTTTTGTTCGCATGGCTGGCTCTCGACCCTGAGCCGCCCTTGCTTCCATCCTTCGTTCACTGCACGTCGTAGTCGACTCAGCAACCCAGAGCTACGGACTGTGCCGGGAATAGCGCCGGGTTCTTCATCGCGTAACTAGTCCCTGCAGCTATGACTGTAGCAGCAGCTGCAGCTGCGCGTATGCGTTGACTGGTGGGACCCGCTGCAGCTGCGGTCAAAAGCTGGACCCGTCAAGCTTGGCGGTTCGGGCAGCGGTGCGGATGGCAGAGTGGTTGTGGCAAGCTGCAGCTGTGGCCGTAGCTTGCAAACTCCTGTGAGCAATATCGTGTCGTGCTGTGGAGCTGTGCTGTGCTGAGCCGAGCTGAGCTGTGCTGCGCTGTGCTGCGTTGTGTTGCGCCCTGCCGGGTGTGCGCAGTGCACGACTTAAAGTCTCAATCTTCCCCTTTTCTCCCGCCCCCTCTCCAAGCCTCACCAAACAATCATGCAAACAATGTTCAACTTTATCAACCAGCTTTTATTCTAAGCGCGGACGAGGACAGAAGAAGTGGATGTCGGCGCGGCGCCGCCATCGTGGGAGGCCTCAGTCGGAAGCTGCTCGTTCTGTTTGCTGTCTGTATCCTGCTTTGCGCATTGAAAATCAAAATCGTCGAGGTCTGCGACGTCATCGGTGGCCTCCTCGTACGCCGGATAGTGATACTTGTGAATGTAAAATTCGACGAGCACAATAACCGGGAGCAAGGAGGTCACCACGGCAAACGAATAGGCCACTTGAAATGGAATTTCGAGTCCCTTGTAGAAAAACTCGAGCTGCCAGCGGAGAGAGGTCGAGCCCCACGTCACACCCCAATAGTTGCGCACCATCCAGGCCTTGTGGCGAACAATGTTGCGGCGAACCGCAAAGTATACCGCCACAATGATGCTGACGAACCAAAACACGCTGACTACGACAAAAGTGGCATTCACCGCGAGACCACCTTCCGACGTGAGACCAAGCCAGAAGGACCCGGTCGCAGAAGCCAAAATTGATACGGCGTAGACACGTCCAATGGCGCGGTGCGCTGCGCGATACGAGCGGCGAAATGGTGTATAAAACAAAAAGATGCCCAAGAAGAGCGCAAGCGAAGCGCCAACGACGTGCATCCAAAAGATGAAGCGATAGCGCGGAAACTGAGCTCCAGGGAAGACGCGACCTTCCTCGTAGCAGCGAGCTTGGATGGAGAACTGGTACCGCTGCGCGCATGCTGCGCTCGCCTCGAGGTCCGCTCCGTCGTCGCTGCGAGCCAACAGACCGCCCTCGATTCCTTTGACAAGATACGTGATGAGCTGGTACAAGGGGATGAGGTCCACTCCGATTGTGACGCCAAAAAGAAAGTACTTTGTACTGCTGCCAAAATTGCCAACCAATCCTGGAAATCGGTGATTCAAATAGAGGATGCAGGCGACGAGAATAGAAACACCCAGCACGCCCTGGAATCCAGCCACAGGAACGGCAAAGGTGATAATACCGACAACGAAACCAAAGGCGAGCATGGTTCGCCGAAAGATGAGCGGTGACACAGTCTTGCCGCTGCGGAAGGAAACCTTCTGCAGCTGCACGTCTCGGGCAAACGCCGCCCGTTTGCCTTCGAAGTCTGTCTTTGCAGGATGCTCTGCGGGCCCGGAAGAACATTCATCGGACTTCGCCTGGCTCGACGCCGCCGATTCTTGATCGAGCCCGCGCTTGCTCGTGAAAAATCGCGAGCTCTTCATCATTGTGGTACGTTGCCCGTCTCTTTTTGCTGCTGCGAGGTGGCTTCTCAGTCTGCTTGGCTTTCGGGGCGTCAGGTCTGCGCGATGGCAGACAATTAATGATTTGCGTGAGTGCTTTCAATCGAGGCAGGCACCTAGCGGAAGCAATTGGTCGAATGAGGAGCTGCGCAATAAGTCAAAGTTTGTCCGAGCTCTGCAGCCAAGTCAGGCCTTGATAGGGCAGCCAGCCTTGATGGCTCGAGGCAATCAACCTCCTCCTGCTGCTCCTTCTTATGCTCCTTTCTTTCCCTCCCTCGTGAGTCAGACGAGGAGGTGCCCAGCCTTGGCGGAAGGACAATTAGTGGTTTGCAAATGATGAGACGTCGTGGTCGAGCAGCCTTTGCTGAATAAAAGAATGAAGGAGGGTGCTTCCTGTTTAGATTTAACCGAGTGAGCGCGACGATTGGACGACTGATTTTGGCGATTTGCGCCGACGGACGGACAAGGACGAATGCCGGCTGGCCATCAATTTGCGCACGTCACCCTGGACCCGATCGCGCTTTTCTTTCAATCGCTCAGGCGGCCCTTTCTATTCTTTTGCGCGTGCAAGCGCGTAGGACATTCTCGCGCGATCTCGCGCGCGCTCTCATCCTCTCCTTCCCCTTTTCTTAATTCTCCTCTACCATCCTCTCTCTGAGAGAGAGATTTTCTTCGGGAGACGGTCGAACTCCGCGCAGGATGACGTCCATTTTTGCAAGACGCGACGCTTCCAAATATTTGTAAACTCACCAGTACACAAATGGGATGGAATGGGTTCCGCGACCCCATGTCAATCATTGCTGTCCACTGCGACTGGATTTCGCCCCCCTACCCCCCCCCCCCCCCCCCTTCCTCACCTCTCCAAAACCTTTTTAGTCTCCTTCCTGCACCAGCGGCGCGATTGCAGCAAAGTATGCCGTCGCCTTGCGTTAAGAGACCTGCGAGCTGCGTCCGCGCCGGCATCTTCTGATGTTCCACGACTTTCGAGATGGATAGACCAGCATCGATCACCCTTGACTGCTTTTGTTTCGACCACTGCTCGTTTGCCGGCCCGTTCGCCCGTGCCTGCGTCGGCTTGACGCAGGCGACCTCAGCGCAGACAAAGCATGGCTTGCTGCGCTGCCATCTTGGCAGTTTTTCTGCCTGCATTTGGCCTTCGCCTTCCAGTCTCCCGCGCCCTCGGCATTAAAAAATAATCGACCCCAAAGGGAATGAGCGACGAGAAGTTCCAAGTCTTGCTTACTGTGGGGCTGGTTGGCTGCACTGGCCGCGCCGCCCGGCGGACTTCGCGCGGCTGCACCGCAAACCTTGGTGGACGCACGCTCAAATTGACTCGCCGTCATTTCAACCGCGAAGGTGGCGGCGAGGGACAGATAGCATCTACTGCCGCTGCTGCTGTTGCTTCTGCTACCGCTGCTGCTGCTACCGCTACTGGCTGCTCGCAGTCGAGCGTCCTTGCTACAGCTGCTTCTCCGTGTTTTCTGCTGCTTGACTGTGTTGTTTCCTGCTGCTTTTCTACTGCTCAAGCGTGCTTGTTTTCTGCTGCCGCAGCGCGTGCGCGTGTGTGCGCGAGGCTAGGACGCACCTCATCGCCGCCAACACTGCCTGGTCGGAGCCTGCGCTCGCCACGTTTGCGCTGCGAGAAAGTGTGTCCTCACTGCCTTACGCGCTCTTTTTTTTTTTTCATAGAGTTGAAGCTTTTCGGCTTTTTATTTACACACCCTCTTTCAGTTCTTTTGGCGTGCCGTCTGCTGCTGCGGCTACTGACCGAGCAAGCTATGGCCACGGAGGTAGGTTTGGGGCGGCGACAGACGAATAGACGGACGAGCGATGCGAGCGCGCTTCCGGATGGGCGCGTGCGGAAAGTGCGGCCAAAGAATTCGACGCAGCTGCGCGGCGCGGAGCTCCAGAAGGCCGACGAGGTGGCTGCGCGCTGCGACGAGACTCGCGAGTCGAACTACCACCGACGACAAATGCAGGACCTTCAGCCACAGATTGCACAACGTGGTCGCCCGTCCATCACCAAAGGATGGAAGAGAAAATGAAGAAAAAAGGCTGAAGGAATCAACTTCTTTGATAGTTGCAGCTTGAGCTGAAGCTGGCCGCCGCCGCGCGCGAGCGCAACGTGTCGAAAGCAGTCCATCCAAGCGGCCAGCGGACTCAGGCCTCACCAAAGCCATGCCTTTGCCGAAGCGCGTCGCACTTCGCCTGAGCACGCGATTCTGTCCGGTCCCGATGTTTAGAGTCCGTGAATCTGAGTACGTGCACCGCGCCTGGCGAGAACTTCTATTACAAAAAAAATCATTTGGCCTACAACGGAATTTTCTTTTTAGAGGATAACTTTGGGGGAAGGTTGCCCGAAAAAATTGTTAGGCGATCCTATGTATAGCATAGCATTTTAAAAAAATACTAGTCTTCGTTGAACAGAGGAGACAGTCTAGCTCTGTCCAATTGCTTCCGTGCCAGTGGATCTGCGTGCTGCGTACTGCAGTTGCGTGCTGCTTAGGTAGAGGGCGAGTGGAAAGCAAAGGAAGATGACGAGCGGCAGAGGTAGAGAGTTAGGTAGTAGGTGGATTGACTGATTGATGTAGAAGAAATTGGGCTGGACGTGCTTAGCTCACCGTTCCTACCAAGACCTTTTGAGCAGCCTGCTTCGTCCAGTCAGCAAGTCGCACGAGACTTTAAAAAGTGTGGCTTAAGCGAATTCGACGGCGTTATCGGGCGTGCGCCCTGCCCTGCCCTGCCTGCAGGCCTGCCAGGGCGATTGGCTGCCAGCTTGCCAGGGCGATGGGCTGTATAAAGCTTCTACTTCATCACAGGCGTAAGCGCATCAGAGCGCAAGTGTTGCTTCCACACTCACAAGCTGCTAGCTTTGAAATTGCTTTCGATGACCTGATGTGAGTCACGACGACGCCCTTGCAATACGTCGTCACGCGTGCTTTTTTCCTGGGCAGCCTAGCACGGGGCCTTGAGGGCTGCGGTATTTTCCGCATTAGACATCGAGCAAGTCTAAGCCCATCTAGGCTAAAGCCTACGGGCAGATGAGGATTGTCGGGCTGTTTCAAGCGCTTTCATCCGAGAAATTAAGGAGTAGCCTAGGTCCACCTAAGCTAACCCCCTGCAACCCCAAAGCCGCGCCTTCTCCCCCCCCCCCCCACCCACCCACCCCCGGCTGCCGTGCTGGTAAAGTGTGAAGACTTGTGCGACGCATCGAGACTGGCAAACAACCAAGCGGGCCGTGCGTCGAGGGATTTTCGTCACGTCAGCGTCTACGAGATGACTGGCCAACAAAACTTCAGCGCTCCAACAGAATTTGTGTGAGTTCACGCGACTCGACTCGAAAAAGCAGCGATTCACCCTTTCTTTCAAGTTCAACATCCATCTAGCCATCCATCCATCCAGGTCCGAGTTTTCTTCTCTGTCGGCGATTCTTGAAGCCTCCTCGAGCAGTCAGCCGAGAGAAATCCTTGTACCGCCATTTACCATATTTGACAAACTGCCCAGGGCCTGGAGACAGTGATTGCGAAGGGCTTGTGAAAGCGTCGCACGTCCTCCAAACGTCACGAGCTGCTAGATCGCGCAAGGCGCAAATGTGATGACTCATTGCGTCAGACGTCTCACGTGTGGTGATGGTGGATGAACGCATTCACATGTCAATCAAATCAAATCTCATGGCGCCCACTACCTACCTACAAACCCAGTCTTTTTAAAAATTAAAAGGGTTTGGCCTCTACAGAGCATACTAGCCTGAGATTGAAGACCCGGACAAGAGTCCAAACAAGAAGAGCAACATCATGATTCGATTGAACAGCGGAACACGGTTGGTCGATCTCGATGAAATGCAACGTACAATGGAGGACTCGAAGCGGAAACGGTTCGAGAGGCATTAAACCACTGTTACTGTTAATGCAGCGCTTGAGCAGTCAAACCCCTGGGTTTCTTTGACGTGGCGTTTGATATTTTAAAAGTCACGTTCGAGTTCAAGCTTGGTGAAACGGTTGTCTAGGTCCAACAGAAAGAATCAAACGCAGCAGCCGCAAGACTCACAGAAAGGATAAAGAGGGTAAAAGGGAGCCATCCAAGAAGCGTTTCCGGCAGCTATCGAAGAGCACCATCAAGCCCGAGTTTTTGCGCAAGACATACTTTCCATTTCGAAGCAAAAGCACAGTGGACATAGAATAGCATCATGACTGGAAAAGTTGTATGTTTATCTACGCAGACGCAGGGTGAGCGAACGGTTTGACTTGACCTTCTTCTGAAGCTGGAGGAGGCCATAGAGAAGAGCCTCCGCGGTCGGCGGGCAGCCGGGGACATAGACGTCAACCGGCACAATCTGAATGGGCATGAATTGAAGATAAAAACGCAGCGAAATTGCAAGATACGACACGTTAGTCTCTGCATGATACACTCCGAAAGTTGTCGATGCGAGCATGGATAATTAAAAAGACTTACTCTGTCACATCCGCGGACGACCGAGTACGAGTAATGGTAGTAGCCGCCACCGTTGGCGCAGCTACCCATGGAAACAACCCAACGAGGCTCGGGCATCTGATCGTAAACTGCAGATTTGTAAAAAAAAAAAAAGAGTAAAAAAAGAAAAGCAAAAGCGTAGCACACATCGCATCGGCACAAGAGGTGCGAAGGAGAATAACGCGTTAGTATAGCTTGCTCCCCCACTTCCTCCTATTTTTATTCTTCCGAATGTCGCAGCACCTCGAAAGAGATTATTTTCACGTACCCTTGCGCAGCGCCGGGGCCATCTTGTTGGTGAGAGTACCGGCAACAATCATCACATCACTCTGGCGAGGAGATGCGCGAAAGACGATACCAAAGCGATCCATATCATAGCGCGAGGCCTGCGTGTGCATCATCTCGACGGCGCAGCAAGCTGTGCAAGGTTTTCAAAGGCAAAATAAAAGAGTCCAGAAAGCAGGGCAAGCAATAGTCAAAAAAATCACGAAAAAAGACACGTTAGTCGCCAAGCCCTTGCCTCACGTGTTCTACACACAAAAACACTCATGTGGAGTCCAGTTTCCAACGTACCGAGGCCGAACGTCATAGGCCAGAGCGAGCCCTTTCGCGCCCAGTTGACGACGTTGTCGAGCTGCGTGACGGCGAACTCAACGCCGTCCTTGCCCTTGTGCAGGAGGCTGTCGATGCTAGAGGCGCCGCCCTGGTCCTTTTGCGTGGGCGTGCCGGCGTGGAAGCCGCGCGCCGCCTGCGCGGCAACCGCCGCGCGGGGCAGGGTCTTCGCGGCCGCGGGCGCCAGAGCATTGCCGAGGGCCATCTTCATGGTCGCCGGCTGCGCAGCGCCGCGCGACGCAAGCACCATGCGAGCGAGCATCCTGCTGCTGCTGCTGCTTTTTCCCGACTCTGACTGCGCTGCGCTCCTCCCCGTCGCGGCTCTGCGGCGCTGCTCGTGCGGCTGCTGCGCGCGCGCTTGCACTCTACAACTCTGCGGCTTCGCGCCGCCGCCTGCAGTCTGCGCGTGACCGCCTTAAAGTTGAGTTTTCCCGTTTCTCCGAATCCTCTTTCTGTGAGCCGTGAGGCACCAGTTAAGGTGGAGAGCAAAGTCGGGAAAACCTCCGCGACGCCGCCTCGGAACGTGGACCTCTTCAAGCCCGGCTGCGGCGGCGTTGGCGTTGGCGCGGATGCCGAGAGTCTCGCAATCGCTGTCGCTAAAGGTTGCTGCTGCCGCGGTAGCGGTATGATTGCAATAAGGAAGTTGACGATCTTTGCCTGGCATGCCACCGAAGGGGGATGAACAAGATTTGTAAAAAAGACTCGACACGAAATTGTTGCGGTGCGGGAAAACGAGCATCGTCTGTCCACCAAAGACGTGGAGCCTCAGCCCTGTTTCGTGACTTGTAAGGTGACGAAAAAATCATGCTGCAGAAGTTGGCCCACGTATACCCAAGTCTGAAAAAGGAAAAAACAAACAGAAAAAAAGTCCCCGGCGAGGATGAAACGCAAATTCCGAGGTGTACGCTTTTTGATGTCGGGTTCGCGATGGGACCGTGTTTCAAATCTCCGTCTAAGCTTATGAAATCCTTCCAATGCAGTATAAGTACCTAATGAGCTTGCTAGCTATAATAAGATTAGGGGGGCTATACCTCGGTGCGGAGGCTTCCTGGAGAAAAGAGTTGGCTTCGAAATCTCCCACTTCTAGCTTGTATTGGCCATCTGCCTGCTGCTACATTTTTCGTGCTCGCCAAGGGAAGAAGCATGCGCTTCAGAAACAAGTGACCGTACCCTATTTCTTTGCTTTTGCTTCTTGCTCGCTATTGCTCGCTCGCTCGCCCCACCCCACTCGCTGTCGCTGCTTTTCCAAGACGATAAATCGTAACGCCAAAGTCGAAACGTCGAAAGAGGAGAAGAAGAAGAAGTCCAGCAAGAGCGACAGCAAGCCGCGCGAGAGCATCAAGGCCTCCGACTCAGCAGCCCCGCTGTCGGAGAAGGAAACCCTGAGCCTGCAGGCAGCCTGCCAGCAGAAGAGGCCCCTCGTCGAAGGCCGGGAGCCGAGCTCCGCCGCGCAGGTCCCAGCCGGGTCGAAGCAGAAGAAGCAGAAGAAAGAGAGGGAGCAGGAGAAGGCAGAAAGGAGGGAGAAGGGAGACAAGGAGGGAGAAAAAGGAGGAGGAGGAGAACGACAACGAGCAGAAGGCGCACAACGACGACGCTGGGACGCGGGCGGAGAGCGCGAAGCCGCAGCGCAGAGACGGCGAGGCGGCGGGGCGAGGGAGCCGCGGCCGGCGCGGCGCGGGCAGGCGCCGCGCAGGGAGGCGCGGAGCGAAGCGACACGCGGAGGAAAGCGAAGCGGAGGCGGGCGGGCCGGCGAACATGAGGCTCCGCAGGCGCCAGCGCGAGGCGTCGAAACGCGCGACGCGGGCGCTCGCGAGCGGCGCGCCCGACGCGCTGCGGCGCGCGCAAGATGCGCAGGATAAACGGCGCAGGCAGGAAATGAGGTCTGCGGAGAATCGCAGCAAAAAGCGACGGCTACGACAAGCGCACGCGAAGCCCCGCCACCTGGGAACGGTCGTGGTGGTGGGCGCAGGCCTCGCAGGCCTCGCTGCTGCACAAGAGCTCCGTCATCGCGGGCTCGAAGTCATCGTCCTTGAGGCGCGCGACCGCGTGGGCGGTCGTGTGCACGTGACCCCACTCGCCAACGGTGTCGCACGCGCGGACCTTGGGGCCAGTTTCATTCATGGCATCGACGACAATCCCGTCGCTCAGCTCGCGCAGCGATACCACAAGGAGCTCTACAAACAAGAGGACAGCGTTCTTTTCGACGCCAACGGTCGCGAGATGGGACGTCCCGATGACCGAATGGCCGAAGACATCTTCAACGAGGCCCTCGAAGCCGCCGCGATGCAGCGACGCAATCCCGCGCGGCATCCAAACGCGCGCAGGCTCGCAGATCGTCGTCGCGCGGGCAGCAAAAAACAGCGAGCCGGAGAACGCGAGCAGGGCGTCGAACCTACGCGTCGTTCGCGTCGTCTTGGCGGTGCAAAGGCTCTCTCGCTCGTGCTCATTAAACACGAAATGGACCAAGAGCGCGACAGGGAACGCGACCACCGCGCCAATGAGACCGATGCAGACGCAGACGCAGACGCAGACGTCTCGTCTGACGCGAGTTCGCATGCAAGTCCGGACGCGAATGTCCCCGCAAACGTCACTTCCAGCACCACTGCCGATGCTGCCGCTGCTACAGAGGCTGTTGCTGCCACTGCCGCTGGCAGCAGCTCTCTCCTGGGGGGTGCCGCGCCTAACGCCCCTCGAAGCATCTCCCTCCAAGCCGCACTTGATCGTGCGCTCGAGGTGGTTGTCCCAGAGCTTACCCCGCCGCAGCGGCGAGCGCTCGAATGGAACATGTCGTACCTCGAGTACTCGCTTAGCAGCAACCTCGACACCGTGAGTAACGAGGACTGGGATGCAGACGACGAATTTAGCTTCTCAGGCGCACATTGTATGGTGCAGGGCGGCATTGGGTCCATTGCTGAGAACCTTCAGTACGGCGTTGACATTCGCAAGGCCGCTCCTGTCGCAACTATTGCCTACGGCCAAACGACGGACGCATCCAAGGGCCCCGCGTGCGCTGTGACGACTGAAGCTGGTGAGGTCTTTCATGCCGATGCATGCCTCGTCACCGTCCCGCTCGGTGTGCTCAAGGCCAACAAGATTACCTTCGAACCCGCGCTGCCCGAGGAAAAATGTGCAGCCATTTCGCGATTGAGCTTTGGTGTTCTCAACAAAGTCGTCATGGTCTTTGATTCCGTCTTTTGGTCAGAACGCTCCCTCATTGCCTATGCGAGCGAAAAACGTGGTCACTATCCCATGTTTTGGGATGCCTCGCAGGCTTGTGGCGCGCCCGTCCTCATTGCCCTCGTTTCGGGCCGCACGGCCGAGGCTCTCGAGCGCAAAGCCGACCAGACCGTCCTTGACGAGGTCCTGGAGGTTCTTCGTCTTCTTTATGGAACGGAAGCAGTTGCAACGCCAAAGGACTTTCTTGTCACACGATGGCGCGCCGATCCATACGCGCGCGGCTCGTACAGCTACGTTGGACTCGACGCTTCCGAGGAGGACTACGATTTGCTGGCGGCCCCAGTCGCTGCAAGTCCCGTGACAGAAGCGCACGCCGACTTTCGTCTCTTTTTTGCTGGAGAAGCAACAAACAAGTACTATCCTGCTACAGTGCACGGTGCTTTTATGAGTGGTATCCGCGAGGCGCGACATATTGCGTCCCTTCTGGCACGGAACGAAGAACTCTCTTCCAGCGCCACGCCCGATGAAGTTGTTGAGGACCACGCCGCGGCTGGCCAGTCTGTACGCGATAACGTTCTTCGCAGACTCGGCGCCGTGGCCTCAGCGTCGGGCCGTCTCGCCGTGCCACGTCCGCGTAAAAAGCCACTTGAAAAGCTTTCCGTGGCGTATCTCCGTCGCTACATCATTCACAACTTTAGCTTTACCCCTCCAGCGCTACCAGCAAAGGATGCCGCAACGAAATCAAGACAGCTGGCGACAGTGTCGACGACAAAAGCAACAATGACGCCAACTTCGGAACCAGAGATAGAAGAGGCGTCTGCTGCTGCACGCGCGTGAGTCACTTCAAGTAGACGGAAGACGCAAGCAGCCGACCTTGCGCGATCCGTCAATCAACTAGCCTACCTACCTATCAATCAACCGATCAACCGATCAACCAATCAACCACCTGCGCATCAAGAGCGTCCTCATAGTCAGTGAGTGAGACGTTGGCAAGGCCCACGACGAAAACGCAAGGAGCGAAACTTGCGAGAGATAAAGGACCCTCACGCTATATATTTTTTCAAACACAACGGAAAACAAGACGTGCACATGTACGTATGGACCATCAGGATTGCCTCGGACTGAAAGAAATTGATTTTGCTTCCACCTTCCATGACTTGATTTTCTGTTCTTCGATCGTTGCAAGTATCTACAAATTGCGACAATCTTATGGGGATGTCATGTTGCTGCTGGGCGACACGGGTGCCGCTCTGGACGCAGTGTAGAACTTTTTCAGCCATTTGCTCGTGCCATCAAGCCCCGGGAAGAGCAAGCGTTCGGTCACGGCAAAGTTATTCAATCGGTGTCGCACTTCAACTTTGAGATGCTTGGCGATGATGATCTTGCGATGCGTTCCCTGCGTACAGTGATCCTCAAGCCACTGATCCGTGGTCTTTTTGCTGTCCGACATGAACGCAAAGACATGATTTTGATTGATGACTCGTTGATGGAGTGCAGGGGCCTCGACAAAGACCAAGGCATCGCCGAGAACCTGCAATCTGTCCAACATTTTGACAATGAAACCCACGTCGTCCTGCTCGAGCGCTGCAGCGGCACCTGCAGATGCGCCCGCCGCTGCTGCGGCCGCCATGGCACTGGGTAGAGTACTCGCTGCACTTTCAAAGTTTGTTTTCGACTGCGCGGCGGAGGCCGCCTCGACTGGGTCCAGTCGCGAAGCATACGTAAGCAGGCTGTTGAGTTGATCAATGCGCGCAACAGACCAGTACGAGTCATGAGCCTGTCGCTTCCATTTACGGTACAGATCATTGTACGTTTCGCTAGCATGTAGACACTTGCGTGGTTGAACGCACCACACGACGCCGTCCTCTCCGTCAAAAGTAGGGTCGCTTGTGGCAAAGTGCAGCGCGACCAAGGGAGAATACGAGAAGTCCAGCATGCGAGTTGGACAGCCGTGGTGCTGAGCCAGTGTCAACCACTCAAAGAGTGTCGACCTTGGGGGCAAGGCTCCGTGCGAATAGTTTCGGAAGCTACGCAAGATTGCCTTTTCTGTCTTGCGTTCCATGGCTGATCCGATGCCATGACCCAAGCGCTGCAGAGAGGTTTTGAGACGAAACGTTCGATCAGGAAGCCCTCGAAAGACAAATGGGGAACGAAAGGCGCTGCGCCAGGCGTCCCAAGAGTTGAGGTCCAGAGATCGAAGAAGCTCGGGCCAGGTCCGAGCTACAATGGTCTCCCCCATGGGCGGATTGACAATTCCAGCGCTTACTCGTGGAAGATTCATGGAATAATGAAGGCGATCCATCTCGTACGCTAGTTCCTTGACCAGCAGGCGTCTTTGGTCATTTTGGCGCATATCGTAGTCTACCTCGTCGGTGGCCTTGCGCAGGGCCTCGAGAGCTTGTAAAAGATCCTGTGTACGCCCATTTCCGGCGTCGCTGTGCAGCTCGTCTATGTTTCCGCGAAGCTTGGGCGAGGCTCCGTGAATTATTGCCGCATCTCTACTTTCTCGCGAGTATGTTAAGCCCAGCGAAAAGCTTCCGTTTCTGTTCGTACCGAGGCCAAACCCTGTTTGTATTGCTTTCCGAAGCTTTGCATCTTGCTCAGCGTCCGCCTCGTCATCATGATCTACGGCCTCGCGTTTTCGTTTGAGCTTGGCACGGGACGCTTCGTTTTCTTCAACATTATCCACGATAATTTGGGCTTCTCTTTGCGCAGTGTCATTTGCTTGTCCTGATGAACAGTCATCGCCGTCCGACGATTGAGCGGCTGCAATTGTGGATGTAGCATCTACCGTGAGCTTCGCCTTTTGGTCCGCTTCGCTTTCCATTGCTTCGTGGCCAACGTCGCTTGCAACGTTGGGCTCACGTACACAAGGAGAAGATAAGAATTGCGGAGTTGCGAGTTTCCTTTATTGTTTTCTGAACGCAGTTGCTTCTTCTCTTCAAACCCAGTTTTCCTTCCTTCGAGCCCAGCTCGAGCTTCTCTTTTGCGAATAGGGCAAGCACCCGGGCCGTGACTCGCGCAGAGGCCTGTTTTCTTACGAGGGAGGAACGTTTTTGCGCTGGGCCGCTGGAGCCCCTGATCGCCGTACGAGTTTCGTGTCTTCACTGCCGTCTTCACTGCCGTCCAAGAAGCTCTCGGCTTTTCTGCTTCCACGGCCGTTGGCTGTCCCGAGGCTCGGGCTCCGCGGCTTTGCCGCCTCCGGCTCTGCTGCAACCTCACCTGGCTGCTGCAGCCGCCTGCCTCTTCGCTTCGGCGGAGGATCTCGTCCCTCGACTGCGCAACCACTTTTCTCGCTCGCCGCGCAACCCATTTTGATGCATCCTGCGCAACCCATTTTAGCGGTCGCGGCAGGTTGGGGGAGGTATCAATGGAGTTTTGAGAGGGTTCTGTATGGTTATATAGCATCGTCACTACGTAGAGGAAGGGGGGGGGGCATGGGCCGAGGCGCCGGTGCTCCGTGACCTTTGTTCGTGCGAGCAGGTACATGTGGGAGCGCCGACTTAGCGGTCAAGAGGGTCTTCATTTTTCTTCATTCTTCTTCGTGCTTCATTCTTCTGCTTCTTTATTGACATCCCGATTGTTGCCTGCGCTTTGGGAGGGAGGCGGAGAAGGGGAGCCTGCAGAGACCTAACGCGCACGCGTGCGCGGGCGCGGCGAGCTCGAGGCGCAGGAATACGGAGCCCGCCTCCGCGTTGGTGACGGTCGGCAGGCAAGAAGAAGAAGAAACAACAAGCGCTGCTGCAGCAATACAGAACTGACTCGTGGGCGGCGCAGTTAGCGAGCAAACCAGCAAGGCAACTGGTAACGAAGTCTCCTGCCTTGGCGGCTGGCGGGATAGCTAGCAGGCAAGCTAGTTCGCTAGCTAGCTGGTCGGCTGGCTGGCTGGCTGGCCGACTGACGGCAAGCGCGGAATCGTTGGTGCTTTTCTTGCGATCGCGAAAGAGTCTCGCGCGATGCAGCGATCCCAAACCGTTGCGTCCGGCCCAGTGCCTGCGTGGACGCATGCACCAGGACATAAAAAGAAGGGCCTCCCGCGTAACGAGTCCGGCCCTGGCAATGACAATTCCAGCAACAGAAAAAGCGATGGTATTCACGCCAGCGAAAACGTTGCCAAGCCCGGACGCAGTCGCAAACACAGTGGTGGACCTCCCGGAATGCAAGGAGGATCAGAATTGCGCGGTTCGGTTGCTCATGCGAGCAACGGCCACAGCAGCGCGAGCGCCAAGTCGCGTACGTCGCAAGAATCCCGCCGGCAGCGTACCCTTTCGAGCAATGGATACCAAGGTTCTGGGCCACAGCAAACGGGTCATTTTGGTGGCAGAAGCAAACAGGGCAAGCAGGCAGATGCCGCAAATACAGCAGCCAGAGCAAAGAATCTGGATCCTTCTCTCATACAGAGTTTGCATCAAATGGTACGCAGCGGCGGCACCTCGTTGGACCTGAGCCGCCGCGACTTTGGTCCCGAACACGTGCACGTTTTGGCCGAGGCACTCAAGGGTAATCGCTCAGTGAGCAAGCTCAATCTGAGCCACAATCCAATTGGCGACCAAGGGTGCGAGCTTCTTGCAGACGCTCTTCGCTTCAACTCGGGCCTCAAGGAAATTGATCTCAGCTTCACAGAGTCGACCGGAAATGGTGTGCGCGCGCTCTGCAAGAAGCTGAAGGAGAGCAAGTGGCTCAAAGCTCGCGTGCGCAAGCTCAACCTTGCCGGTAACCGCCATGGCGCACGGGGCCCAACAGCCATCTACCGAACCCTCTCCTTTGCATCCTCGTTGCGCGAGCTGACGCTGGATCGCATGAATCATGAAGGAGCCGAACGACTCGCGTCTGCGTTAGCGTCCAATCAGACCCCACTTGCGCGTCTGGCTCTTTTGCATTGTGATCTCGACGAAGCCTTTGCTGGCTCCGTCGCCAAGATTGTGCAAGAACATGCGAGCTTGCGTGCGCTCACAGTTGGTAACTTTCCGCAACCGCCCGCTGCCGATGCCGCGATCGACAAGGCAGACATGGTGGTCATGGTCGAAGCAGCGGCAACGACAAGGATGGGATCGCTGGATCAGCTTTTGCAGCCCTTGGCTTCGGGCGCTTCGCGCCTCGAGGAGCTGACGCTGTGCTCGCTCGTAGTGACTGAAAGAGAACTCGAGCTCCTGGGCCGCGCTCTGGCGGGCGACCGCCATTTGAAAAGGCTTGCGCTTGAGGATGCTTTGTGTTCTGCGACGGAGTCGCCGCAGTTTACGCAGTACGTGCAGCTGCATCCTTTTGTGCAATCAATCGAGGGTCTCATACTGGCGCCACAGAGTGTAGGCAACGGCGATCAAGTTGTGCCTGCTACACATCAAGTGAGCGAAGATCAAGAAACGATGCTGAATAGAAATGACGCCATCGGAGGTGAAATCAATCCTCCTATTCGCCCCGCGACAGCCGCAACCACGATGGGCTTGCATCAGGCCTCGCCATCTTTTGTCGAGGCGGCACCGATGAATTTGGGCTGGAACTTTGCACCGCCGCCGGCAGCCGTCGACGAAGCGCAGCCATCGATCGCGACTTCTTTGAGTCAAGATTCAAGCCCGTCTGCTGGATTAATCGGATTCCCTCCTCCTGAATTTCACGCCGCTGCGGCTCATGCGAATGCGCAACAAGTCTATCACGAGCAGCTGCCTCCCCTGATGCCGGGACTAGGACCCGGAGCGACTTCGCACGTTGATGCTGATCCTGCACAGTTTGCACCGCCGGGATTTGACCCGACTCACTGGGGCAACATCGACCCTCACCTGCAAGACGAGATTATGTCAGGTTTTGGTGGCCTGTGGCCTGCAAACTCCTCGTCCTCTTCTTCTTCGTTGTCGTCCTCTTCATCCTCATCCACTTTTTAGCCCTTTGAAGCTACCGTGAATACGCTCTCGGACTCTGCGTCTGGCAGCGTTGCTTGAGCCAGCTTGCCGGCTCTTGTCGCGCAGCGTACATACATGCGTGGCACGGAACGAGGATGATTTCGATTTCAACATATGCAAGGCAAGCTCACGATCTTTTCATACAGATTTAAGGTAAAAAATGATCAAAGATGGAGATCTTTTTCACGGAGAATTCCAAAAAGAGAGCGAGCGAGCGCGCGCGCGCGAGAGAGAGGGAGAGGAATAGAAAGAAGGGTCGAGTACAAGAGAATAAAAACCAAGAGAGGAGACGTGGGGAAGGAAGTCGAGTGTGTCCTTCTGCAAGTTTCCGGAGGAAAACCGAACTTTTCTTGTCTTATGCGCTGTTGTGGAGGCGGTTGCCGCGCGGGTCTTGGTAAAGTCGCATCATGCGAGCATCCGCGGCGCGCGACGAACGAAAGCGATCTCCCGCTTTGAGGACAAAGACCGCGCCCTCGGTGAGTTCATGTTTCGTTGTGCTTTGGTCCGGCGCCTCGACCTCGATAAGCGAGGACCCGACGAGCTGGATTAAAAGGGTCTCGAGAGTAGTAGTAGGTGGCGCGAGCCATTCGCTGGAAGCAGGCGAGTCCGGAGAACGGGCGCCTTCGACTTGAATTTTGAATTCTGCGTCCGGGTGGCCCGGAAAGAGTGGCAAAAGCGCGCCATCCTCGGAGAGCTCCTTGTCGTGATCACGGACCCAAGTCATGAGGTGAAACGGCTCAGGAAGCTCAATCTGTTCGTTTTCGACAATTGCACGTTCCGCAGGAAGGGCATCCTGCGTTGGTTCGCGCGTCTTGCTTTCCTCGGACGCCTTCCAAGCATTGATGACGGGAACCAGGTCCTTGCCGAGATCCTGGCAGTGAAAATACCTCTCCCAAAGCTTACGATCGCACGTTGCAAAATCTGTGTAAAAGCGGAGAGCGTCATTTTCTTCAGGAAGACGCTCGCGCTCAATGACGAGGCCGAGCGAGTCACTGACGGGCCGCTGCGGCGAGTGCGGGACGCGCGAGGGCAGCAGGAAAACGAATCCCTCTTCGATCTTGACAAGCTTGCGTTTTCCCTTTTGAATGGTCGGCAGCTCCATCCTGCCTTTGATTTGCCAGAAGAACTCGCTGCCGTCCTCGAGGTGGAAATCCTCCCTCGTGTTCGGGCCGCCGACGAACATGACTGAGAGCTGGCCCTTGTGCATGAGCTTATTGCATACCGGCGGCGCAAACTGGGCCTTGTGCTCTTCGTGCCACGCGTGGATCTCCACGGGCCGCTCCATCTTTTCCGTGCTGCTCTCGACGAGCTGTATCCGACCTTTGTCTGTCTGCAGCTCCGGCTGCAGCTGGGCGGGCGGGCGGTCGTGCCTGGTTTGCAGGTTTCGGACGGACGATGGATGATATGGAGATAAGACTGCTGAACGAGCTCTGTATCGTGCACGATATCCGTGGTTCTTATTATCGTGCACGTTAAAAAATCCACATGCTTGACGGCCATGATGATTTCACCTGCGAGCTATGATAGGCGCGAGAAGTCGAAAGTGGGTCTAGTCGTAATACAATGGGTGAGCTGCTTCGGTCGTCCGAACAATGCGAACTGCCATGGCTGAAGGAAATATTACTGTATACCCGTTCGATCTTTCTTTCTCTCCCTCATATGTCAATACTAGGCCTAGTAGTTTTGTTGAAGCCATGTTTCAAGGTGAAATTACTGGAGCGTAACCTAGCCGACACTCGCACGCCAAGGAACTCGGCTTGGGATTCCTGGAGCGTATCGTAACCTTGCCGACAAGCGCGCGCCGAGAAAAGAGTCTTGTGATGAAGTTTACCACGCCAGGATTCGTGGCAGAACTCCTCAAAGTGACGTGACGGGTTTCCGTAAACCCAACAAGCCTCAGGAGATGCGCCAATCATCCATGAGCACCTCCTCGGACGATGCTTTTCTCCGTGCGGACCAAATAACATTCTCGAGGAGGTCGACCCGACCGACGTTGACGACTCGCTTTCCAATGCCGAGACTCTTTCTCCGCGATTGCAGCTTTTACTGCTTATCCCAGCACACCAGCCTGCCAACCTACCGCAGTACGCCTGTCTGCCAGTCTACCGCTGCTCTCGCAGGCCAACGACCACTCGCCGCGCGTGGCGCTGGTGGCCAGGGTGGCTGACACTGACTGTGAGCACGGCCACGCCGCCTCGCGCGCAGGCGGCAGCGGCTTTCCCCAAAATCGACATGTGGCAGTATCGACGGACTCGCCTCTCACAGTCGGCCAGTCTCCCGCATGTAGAAGTGGTGGAGCAACAGCTTTGCGCGCGCTTCGAGATGCAATCACCATGCCCCCCCACTGTGTGAGCGAGGCCACGCGCGATGTGAGGCGAGTGCGCCTGGGGATCCCCGATTTCTTTGCGGCGGCTGTGGGGCGCCCGCCATCTTCTTGCCCCTACCTCGTGCCTCTCTTTTCTTTGTGTGTAGACGTTGCCCACTGCCAACGTCTCCGGCTCCGGCTTCTCTCCGTCTCCGGCTCCCGCCGCGTGCCGCTGCCGGCTTCCGGCCCGGCCCGTCTGCAGCAAGCTGCTGCTGCTGCTGCGCGCTTGGACCGGCCGAGGCAGGCGCTGCAGCTTTCCGGCCGCAGTGTTTGTCCGCAGCAGTTTTGCCTTGGCACGGTGCTGCTTTGTGGGCTGTTGTTGCGCTGTGGAGGCTGACTCGGTCGATCGGTGCGTTCGTTTGGCAGCTGGGTGGCTGCGAGCCCGGGGCGCCTCGCGCGCATCCCTCTCCTCCGCGCCGCCCGCTGCCGCGCCGCATCTCGTCTCGCCTCGTCGCGTTTCATCGCGCCCGCTCGCTTCCCGCCTCGACGCCGTGCCCGCGCAGTTCGACGCCCCGCCAGGCCGGGCCGTGACGTAGCTAGCTCCAGTCCTGGAGCAGAGACAACCACAGTCTGAGCGCGCCCAGACAGCCCCGAGGAGAGAGAGACCCAGACGGACGCAAAGATAGGGAAAAAGCAGCAGCAGGCAGCCAGCAGAAGGAGCTCCGGGCGCAGGGCCTCTGCATCCATCCTGGAGCGTTGGCCCGCCGCCGCCAGCCCCCGACGCCCGCGCCGAGGCCGCGCCGCAGCCGCCGCAGCCGCCGCAGCCGCCGCAGTCGAATGAACAACGTTGCGGCGGGAGCGGAGCCGAGGCGGGAGCGGCGTAGGGCGGGCGTAGGGGCAGGCCTAGGGCCCAGCTAGGCGGCGGCCTAGCAGCGGGGCGAGCGCAGACAGCGGCGGGCGGGCAGACCCCGATCGATCGATCCCGTTCGGGCGCGCGACGACGTGCCCGCTGAGCGACGGAGGCCGGCGCCGGCGGCCTCGCGAAGCTGGCGAACGGGCGCGCGGGCGGGAGGCAGAGCCCGGCGGCGGCGTTGGCGTCGACGCCGGCAAGATCTGCTTCATCACGCACGCAAAACCGCGCGGCGCGGCACAGCACGACGCGGGCGGTGCCGGGCTGGCCTGGCCGGCCGGCCGGCGAACGAGCTATTCAGCTGGCTAGCAACACAAGCAACATAGACAACCAGACTGTCCCTGCGTTCTGACATGGAACACGTTCGCGGTGATGATGAGCTGCTTCAAGATATTCTCGCTGGAGTGGAGGCTGCAAGCTGGGCATGCGCAATACTCTTTTCATTGTGGGTCGTCGGCCTTGGTCGAAAGCCGACAGAATGTGCCGAAACCGGCCTTCCGAAGAAATTGCGCGAGGGCCTCCATGGCCAGTGGTTCGAGATCGCAGGAACGCACGGGTTTCCGGGTCGAGGACTTCGTTCGGCTCTGAGAAGAGATCCAAGCAGGTACTCTTTGAGCTTTCAATTCACGAATACTGGCACAGACGTCATGGACGCCGTGATGACGACTACAGATTGCCCTGAGGACGGAGGTGCGTATCGCAATTCCTTTGTACAAGTGCGAGGCGCGCGGTCCGACGTCTTGCGAGTCCACATGCTGATCTTGCCCGGCGCGCAGAGTTCTTCATTCCCATCAAAGTTGCTGCATCTGTCAGAGGACAACGACCTGCTTCTCTTAGGGTCGCCATCTGACAAGCATGTCATTCACGTGCTTTCAAAGGAGTCAAAACCGAGCCGCGACAAGCTTATCCGTTGCATGCAAGTGGTTTTGGGCCTGGGATTCTCTCTTCAGGACTTGGGGCCACTCTCAAACTGCCAATACGTCTCGCAGAAATCTGCCTTCTCCACGGTACGTCGCTATGGCATCCTCACCTCGCGTGAGACAAAGTTCAACAGCGAGGCTGGATTTAATATGTCTTATAACTACGCCCGTGGCCGCCGGGGGGCGCGGCAGACGGAGCAGAGCACAGCTGAGCGCACAGACCAATCACCCGGCTGGTCCGCCCAGAAAGAATCAGGGAACCCGGTCTCGCCCGAGATTTTCCGCGATCAGGTGGACAACGACCTGGAGTATCGAACCTTTGCCAAATTCTTCGATGGGTGTGTTCGCGGCGAGCAACGTTTCGTGGCGGACTTTATCGATCGCGAGCCCCTCTGGACCCTCGCGCGCCACAAAAGGACGCTTTGGACCGGCCTGCACTTTGCCGCGTACAACGGATACTCCGAGCTTGTCTCGTATTTTCTGGGGAAAGGATCGAATCCGTGCGCGCGTTCGGCTCGTGGCGAGTCTCCTCTTGCCGTTGCTTTAACCGGTATGCTGAGGCACATTGGGGAGCGCATGCGGTGGGACGACGGGAGCTCGTGCGTCTTTGACCTTCGTGAAGGCGACGAAACCTACAGCCATAAACCACACTCCCTCGAGCGGTACGAGGAGACAGTTCGAAAGCTGTTGTGGCACAGCCCGTGTCTCTCGACGCAATGCGATAATTTGGGCGAGGACCCCTTACGTCTTCTCCTCGCTGGATGGGCACGACTCGAAGAGTCAGCTTTGGCCGCCCATCCTCGAGTGGCAGGATACGCCAGACGTTACTTGCAACGCGTGCAACAGCGAATCCTGCGGGCTTCATACCTTCCCTCGGCCTTCATCCCGCTCGACTCAAATCTCAGACGCTCCGGGGCGCTATTATCATGGGCACTTGCACGAGCGTGCGGGAAGGTTTTACATTTCGCGCATAGGATTCTCGACACAATCACTCTCGTATGTACTATACTCTGCCTCGGCGCTTTTTACTGGGGCGTATTCCGACCGATTGGCCTTTTGCTGATTTATTCGCGTGTCTGGGTGTCGTTCGAGTCACGGCAAATGGCCGCGAATGCTTTTAAGGGTGATTGTGCAGTCCTATTTATACTTTCTTTGGACTCTCCGATCGTGAGCAAGTTCGGACAACTGATTTCGGGGCGCATCGATCTAATTTCGCAAGCTGTGGCGAGTCGACTGTCGATCATGCAAAGCCATGGCATCTCGATGTCGCCTCGTGAGGTGAGGTCAACCCTCAACATGAACTACGGAGAAGACTATAGCCATATCTTTGAGGCATTCGATTTGAGGCCATTTGCAGTCGGAACTGTAGCTCAGGTTCACCGCGCGAGGCTTGCTAGCAATGGCGAGCTTGTGGCGGTGAAGATAATCAAACGCGGGATGGAAGAGGGCCTCGAGCGCTATCTTCGTCTTTTACATGCTTTGAGCTGGCTAGGTTTCTTTGGGAGGACAAAGGCAGCCCGTCTCCGCATCGAGCATCTAGCAATGATGTTTCTTCAGCAGACAGATCTCAATCTCGAGGCGGCTAGCAAGCACGCTATGCAGCGTGAAGCGTGGGGCCATATTAAGCGTGACGGGAACAATCTTCACACACCCGAATTCCCGATCGTCCACTCCCAATTTTCGATGCACCACGTGCTCGTGATGGATATGATGGAAGGCTGTGTGCCTCTGCTCGAATACCTTGCGAAGCCGACGTTCCCAATCAAGCTAATCTTGACGCGCTTGGGGCGGATTCACCTTCGTAATGAGTTCATGGATGGCCTTGTGCATTGCGATCTCCATCCGGGAAACATCATGATCCGACCTGACAATGGCCGAATTGTCCTTTTGGACTTTGGCCTTGTCGGGGAACTTACAGAATCTGATCGCGTGGGAACTACGCTTGCGATGCTCGCCGGAATTACAAGCCATGCGGATGTTTCGGTCGATGTTTTTCTGACCAATTACATCCAGGATTCCGAATTTGTGTTTGCTGATCCTGATCTGCGCGCACGCTTTGTTGTAGCCATGCTGCCGTTGTTTCGCACGCATATGAGTACATCTGGGTCCTGGGATTTCGCAGAGTTCTCAGCAGACTATACGCGTGTCCTGACTGACTTCGATCTCGGATTAACATCGTGCTGGTATACGCTTGAGATGAGTGTCATTCACATTGTGAGCACCTTGGCCCTATTGCAGCCCGAAGCTGCGTTCAAGGATGCGGTGTGGCAGCTTTTGCACGCGGAGCATGAGGCACTCCTGAATAACATTGCTGGCTCAGAATATTACGATAGGCTGGAAGGGCCTTTGCGTCGCAAATTCGAATGGGCCAAAATATTCCAGCGAAATAGTTAGTGGGTTGACCGAAATAGGCCTAGGTCTAGGCCTATACAAGTAAGGTGTGCATGCTATCTTCGGAAGGCTCCTTCTTGCTCCTCGTGTGTCTATCTCAGATTGTACTGTTAGTTAAACTTTATCCTGAAAGACATCTTCTTGAGCAACCTTTTCAAAGTTTTGGTGCGCTCCACAGCGAACAAATCCTGGTTTCCAGAGCAGCTGCTCTCCCGCAACGAAGGCACCACGTCCTATGGCGGTGTGCAAGCTTGCATGGCTTGCATGGCTGCGGCCGGCAGCAATTGACAGTGAGCGTGCTCGTGGTCCAAAGGATCCTTCTTAAGGCTAGCAGAGCACTGTGTGGGTGCTGCAGCACACAGTCAGCCGGTCCCACAAAGCAAGGGCCAGCAGCATCCCGCACTTCCCGCAGCATCGGCCAAAAGAGAAGCACCAATGCTTTGTCCTTGTGTGTCTAACAAATTGGAGGAGGTGACGATAGCAGAACGGCAAAGAGGCGGGCGCCAGGCCCCGGCTGCGCGGCGCGGCAGTCGCGGGTACGGAGCCGCGCGCGCGCGCGCCAGCGCCGCCTCGCAGCCTCGCAGCCTCACAGACACCATCGTCAGCGACGGCTAGCCCCCGGCGTGAGCTGGTCCGGCGCCAGCGCGGAAGTGGACATCACGTGCTGACCGACGAGCCGCGCCGAGAGGCTTCAAGCACCGGTTTGCAGCACACCAAGCCAGGCGCGCGTGGGCCAGGCGCTGGCAGGCAGGGGCCACAAGGGAGTCGAGCTGGCGGAGTTTTTCCACCCTGGGAAACTCTGCCGATCAAGGCGTCTTGATTATCTGGCTTTGCCGAAGCTGCAACGGCACCACTGCAATTGCCCTCGCGCCCTGTCATTTCCATCTCACCCTCCCCGTCCGCTAACACTTGCTTAGTTGCTGCCTTAGACGTTGCAAATCGTCGGCTTCCCTTCCAAAGGCCATGTTCCTATGCGCTTTTCTTGACACAGAGGTGCTCGCCGAAATTCTCTTCGCCGTTGAATGTCTTTTTTGGGCATGTGCAACTGTTTTCTCCATCGTGGTCTTGGCACTTCGCCCATCGCTGGCGTCACGTGTCGCGGTGGATGGCAGTGAGTGGATCAAAAAAGATCTTCACGGAGAATGGTTTGAAGTTGCGGGGATCATCGATCCAGTTGACCGCATACTTCGGACTGCACTCAATCCAGATCCGAGCAAGCGAAACCTTTGCCTTCAATTTATTCGGACGCGACGTGACACATTAGACTTTGCAATGTGCGCCTCGAGCAACATGGAGGCCGGAAGTACCCATCAAAATATGTTTGGATGGGGAGGGTGCAATGCGGAAACAAGCACTTTGTTGTTTGGTGTTTCAATCATGTCAGGAAGACTTTCGCTTGTTGTCCCGATTGTTCTGCTCCACATGAACAAGACGAAGAGAATCATGCTGTGTACAAGCCCCACGAATCGAAACGTACTCTATGTTTTCTCAAAAGACCTACAGCCAAAGCAGAAGGACATGATACCGATTCTTCAGGAAATAGTTGGCTTGGGGTATACTCTGAAAAATCTCAAAGCTGTTGTTCGAGGCGAGCCCAGGCCACGAGGTAGTGCCCTGCCAAGTGTTCGGCGGTACGGAATCCTACGTACGGAAGAAACAGAAGTTTCCACTCGTCTAGCGCTTTCCAATGTCATTCGTGGCGTGAGCGAGCAAGACGCGTCTCGTCATCAAGGTCCTACGCACGGTCAACATCGAAGGACCGAGCAGTCTAAGCCACCGGGGCCTGGTGGACCATCCGTCTCATTCACGCCAAGAGATCACAAGCCAATTCTTTGCGTAGACCCTTGTGTGTTCCGAAAAGCCGCTTCACCAGATCACAAAGCTCATTCGTTTGACAAATTCTTTGATGGCTGCGTCCGTGGTGACCAGCGCTTCGTTGCTGACTTTGTGGAGCGCGAGTTTCTCTGGATTGTTGCACGACATCAGCGCAGTCTCTGGAGTGGACTCCATTATGCGGCATACAATGGTAATGTTGAATTAGTCGCCTTTTTCCTCCGGAACAAAGCTGATGCACGAGCGCACTCAATCCGCGGTGAAACGCCACTCATGGCTGCAATTGTAGGCGCGGTCAGGCATATCGAAGAACGAATTCGCTGGGTCAGTGGAACGTCCTGTGTCTTTGACCTTGCTGAAGGCGACGAGTATTACAGCCACAAGCCGCACTCACTCGAGCGATACGACGAGACGATCCGTATCCTACTTCGATACGACTCGTGTCCATCTCGTCGTCAGAATCATTTAGGTTATGATCCATCCCAAGTGCTTCAAGTTGCTTTGCGCAAGCTTGACCCCGCGCTTAAACTCCACCCTCGCCTATCAGGCTACGTCCACAAACAAACCTGGCGTGTGCAGAACCGACTTCGTTGGGCCTCGATGTTTAATACGCCGTCTATTCGTCTCGACACAGATCTCAAACGTGCATGGGGATTGCTTTTATGGGTTACGGTGCACATAGGGACCGGTTTGCTGCGCTATTTTCTCAAACTTCTCGAGGCATCCGTTCTTGCCATTGTGCTTGTCTGTGTCGGGTTCTTTTACTGGTGCATCTTCCAAACAGCAGGGCATCTTCTTATTCTTGTGCGAATATGGGTGCCCCTGGGGGCACGTCAACGCGCGGCTCAGACTTTTAGCGGCGACTGTGCATTGCTCGTCATCCTCACGGTCGACTCGCCTGTTGTGACCAAGTTTGCACAACTGCTCTCGGGTCGCGTGGACCTCATTCCGCAAGCCGTGGCAGACAGGCTTGCCTTTTTGCAGAGTCGAGCTCCACCGATGTCGCCGCAGGAGGTGGAGGCCGCTCTGTGCAGGTGTTACGGCGAGGACCGCAGCCACCTCTTCGCGTCGTTCGACATTCGTCCCTTGGCCGTGGGCACTGTGGCGCAGGTCCACCGAGCACATCTTGCAAGCAGTGGGGAGCCGGTGGCTGTCAAGATTGTCAAGCGCGGCATGCGCAAGGGGCTCGATCGGTATCTCTTCTTGCTGCGCATGCTGAGTCGACTGGGCGTGTTTGGTCGCAGCAAGGTAGCGCGGCTCCGCGTGGAGCATGTGACGATGATGTTTCGGCAGCAGACGGACCTGAATCTGGAGGCCGCGAGCATGCAGGCGATGCAGCGCGAGGCGCAGCGTCATCGGGTCCGACGGGAAGACCGCTGTCACGTCCCGGACTTCCCGCAGGCGTACTCTTTGTTCACAATGGAGAACATATTGGTAATGGACCTGATTGACGACTGTGTGTCTCTGCAGGACTTTCTGGCGAAGCCGAGCGTCCCCGTGAAGGTGATGCTGGCGCGTGTGAGCCGCATCTTCTATCGCAGCGTGATGATGGACGGTCTGCTGCACTGCGACATGCATCCGGGCAACATCATGGTTCGTCCAGAGGACGGGCGAATCGTGTTGCTGGACTTTGGTCTCGTGGGCGAGCTGACGGAGTCTGAGCGCGTGGCGCTGGTGGCGTTTCACCTTGCGAGTGTGTCGAATGAGTTTGTGTTTGCAGCAGAGATCTTTGTGGAGAACTTTGTTGCAGACGTGGATGGAAGGCTATCGGATGAGGACGTTCGTATCCGGTGTTTGGTATCTCTGGGCCCGGTGTTTGGGGCTCACTTTGGTGAGTTCGGCGGTTGGGACTTTGTGGAGTTCTCGGTGGATCTGGAGCGTGTGTTAAAGGAGTTTGACGTCGGGGTGACGTCAGCGTGGTCGATTTTGCAGATGGGTATTATGCATTTTCGGAGTACGCTTGCGCTTCTGCAGCGCGAGGGTGCTTTGCGCGATGTATTTCTTCCTTTCTTGGTTGCCGAGTATGATGTTCTACTGGGGACGCTCATTCGGACCAAGTATCACAGTAAGCTTGAGGCTTCGGTGCGGAGAAAATTTAGCTGGGGTAGCATTTTCAACGGCGGCACATCGACCATGTAAGGAGCATGACGTCGAAGACTGTGGTTATATTCCATTTGATTCCACAAGAGAGGCCTGCGGTCGGTGGTTCACTTGCATATTATTTATTCAATGCTTTTGGCATGCAATTTCAAACAGAATTTCACGCAAGAGAGCATGTTTGTCGTTGTATTAATCATCATTGCGTTGGCCGTACAGTCCCGCTAATCGTGTACATCAGGGAGGGAGACATCTCGCGAGATTTGCAAAGTGTATGAGAGAAATCATTCCACGACGATGCATCAAATGTTCTGCGCTCGTAAGCTCAAACCTAGTAGTAGTCCTACATCTTCGCCTGTGAATTCAGAGTGTTTGCGAGCGAGGCCCTTGCTTGCATTGGAACTGAGATACCGAATGCAGTCTGTGCAGGTCGAGGCGAAGTCCTTGATCCGAATCCGGGCGAACTGGTGAGGCCCTTAAAGAAGATGCTGCTAGCTTTCGCTTTCTTCCGAATTCTTGAGCACCACGGCGGTTGCTTTTAGCTGCTGGTGAGACGCTTGCGCACGTCACGTGTTCGTGCGCGTCGAAGAGTAGGGTGGGCAGCGAGCTGCCAAGGGCTGCGAGAATCCTCTCGTAAGCCCCGCAAGTGCGGGAGGTTGATACCTTGGGTCCTGTTTGGATCGATGCGCTCGCGGGGCCAAGGCAAACCCGGTACACAGCTAGAGCGTACCACGCGTACCACGCGTGCGTACGCGCCGAGCGTGCGCGGCGTTGTGGGGCTCCGCCGCTGCTACCTGCGCGCGGGTCCCCTGTCGCGGACGCAAGAGCGGCTGACAAGCAAGCAAGATAGCGCAAGCTCAAGCGTAAAGATTGAGCAAACGTTGGGCTCGTCGTGTCGCAAGATCCGGCCTTGTTGCGCGGTAGAACCTAAGTTGGCCGCTTTGCACAGGAAAGCGGCCACGAGGCCAGGTCGGTCCTCTCGTGAGGCTGGCAAGGTAGCGACGGCGAGAAGGATACGTTGACGACGAAGTTCGCACTGTGCCGTATCTAAAAAACAAAACAAAATCTTGCCTTGCCTGCCTGCGAGGCCGGTGGGAAAGCGCGAAATAGCTTTGTACTGATCAACCCGAATCTGGGCTGGTACTAGCCTGCCTGCCTGCCTCTCTCCTTGATTCGAAGTCCTGTCGAGTCAAAATATGATGGTCGCAGACTCTGAGCGTCTCCGCTGGCTGCTATATGTGCTCGAGGCCGCAGTCTGGGTGGCAGCAAGTTTGACCTCCGTCGGGCTTTTTATCTTCCGTACAAAGCCTTTCCTAGAGGAACAAGGAGACACCGAAGTCATTCGCGAGCGAATACATGGGGTGTGGTACCAGATCGCTGGTATTCACAGCGTTGCAGATCAGCTTTTTCGCTCCTCTTTGAGCCCAGACTCAAGTGGAAGCAACTTGAGCTTGCAGATTATTAACACAGGCCAGCAAAACCTTGACTTTGCCGCAATTTCTGCGAACACAGTGGAAGCTGGAAAAGCGCATCAAATAATTTATGGGACATTTTGTCCTGTTTCAAACTATGCGTTTGACATGAGAGTCTCGCTCCTCTCAGGAAGATTGATCCTGGCTGGTCGTGCGGAACTTTTACACATCAGTGCGACGGAGGGTATTATGGTCTGGGAAAATAGCGCAGACCCAAATGTCGTGTACGTCTTTTCCAAAGATCCACGGCCCACGAGAAGGGAAATGATTCCTATTCTCGAGTGCATTGCAAAGCGCGGCTTCTCTCTTAAAAAACTCAAGTCCATTGTGCAGGCACCCCAGAAACCCTCTCTCTCTGGCCACTCTACGATTCGTCGCTTCGGCGTCCTCACATCAAGCGAGATGCTGATTGCCCAAAGGCTACATCGCTTTGTACAAGTCCCTACGAAAGATGCAAGGAATGTCGGCCAAAGAGGCAACGTCGAGCGCCATATTCTGAATCATCCTATACAGCACACAGAGAGCATTTTTGCTCATTCCGTCAATCCAGATATCTTCCGCAATCGCAAGAACCCCGACCTTGTTTCTCACGCAATGGACAAGTTCTTTGATGGCTGCGTGCGAGGCAACCAACGCTTTGTGGCCGATTTTGTGGACCGCGAGTTCCTGTGGACCGTGGCGCGCGATCCGAAAACTCTCTGGTCTGGACTGCATTTCGCAGCATACAATGGGTACACCGAGCTTGTGGGATATTTCCTGGAGCGGAACGCGAACTCACTTGCAAACTCGATTCGCGGCGAGACACCGCTGATGCTCGCCGTTCTGGGAATGATCCGGCATGTCGAAGAGCGCATCTCATGGGAGGATGGCACGTCATGCGTCTACGACCTCGAAGAGGGTGACGGCTTTTACAGCCACAAGCCGCACTCGCTCGAGCGATACGACGAGACGATCCGTATCCTACTTCACCTCGATCCTTCCATGTATATGCATGAGGACAAGCAGGGAAGATGCCCTTTACAAGTCCTCGAAGCTGCCAGAGCGAACCTTGCGTCGAGGCTTAAAGCGCATCCTGGCCTCGCGAACTATGTTGAAAGGTACTTTTGGCGCACCGAGATCCGCTTCAAATGGGCGTCAGTCACGGCGACAAGGCCTATCCCTCTGGACACAGATTTGAAGCGCGCAACGGGAATGCTGCTCTGGGTTTTTGTACGCACGTGCACTGGCTTGATACATTATTTTTTGAAGTTTGTGGATGCTCTAGGACTTGCCATTGTGCTTGTCTGTGTCGGGTTCTTTTACTGGTGCATCTTTCAAACAGCAGGGCATCTTCTTATTCTTGCGCGAATATGGGTGCCCCTGGGGGCACGTCAACGCGCGGCTCAGACTTTTAGCGGCGACTGTGCATTGCTCATCGTCCTCACTGTCGACTCGCCTGTTGTGACCAAGTTTGCACAGCTACTCTCGGGTCGCGTGGACCTCATACCGAAAGCCGTGGCAGACAGGCTTGCCTTTTTGCAGAGTCGAGCTCCGCCGATGTCGCCACAGGAGGTGGAGGCCGCTCTGTGCAGGTGCTACGGCGAGGACCGCAGTCACCTCTTTGCGTCGTTCGACATGCGTCCCTTCGCCGTGGGCACTGTGGCGCAGGTCCACCGAGCACATCTTGCAAGCAGTGGGGAGCCGGTGGCTGTCAAGATTGTCAAGCGCGGCATGCGCAAGGGGCTCGATCGGTATCTCTTTTTGCTGCGCATGCTGAGTCGACTGGGCGTGTTTGGTCGCAGCAAGGTAGCGCGGCTCCGCGTGGAGCATGTGACGATGATGTTTCGGCAGCAGACGGACCTGAATCTGGAGGCCGCGAGCATGCAGGCGATGCAGCGCGAGGCGCGGCGTCATCGGGTCCGACGGGAAGATCGCTGTCACGTCCCGGACTTCCCGCAGGCACACTCTTTGTTCACAATGGAGAACATACTGGTGATGGACCTGATTGACGACTGTGTGTCTCTGCAGGACTTTCTGGCGAAGCCGAGCGTCCCCGTGAAGGTGATGCTGGCACGCGTGGGCCGCATCTTCTATCGCAGCGTGATGATGGACGGTCTGCTGCACTGCGACATGCATCCGGGCAACATCATGGTCCGTCCAGAGGACGGGCGAATCGTGTTGCTGGACTTTGGTCTCGTGGGCGAGCTGACGGAGTCTGAGCGCGTGGCGCTGGTGGCGTTTCACCTTGCGAGTGTGTCGAATGAGTTTGTGTTTGCAGCAGAGATCTTTGTGGAGAACTTTGTTGCAGACGTGGATGGAAGGCTATCGGATGAGGACGTTCGTATCCGGTGTTTGGTATCTCTGGGCCCGGTGTTTGGGGCTCACTTCGGTGAGTTCGGTGGTTGGGACTTTGTGGGGTTCTCGGTGGATCTGGAGCGTGTGTTAAAGGAGTTTGACGTCGGGGTGACGTCAGCGTGGTCGATTTTGCAGATGGGTATTATGCATTTTCGGAGTACGCTTGCGCTTCTGCAGCGCGAGGGTGCTTTGCGCGATGTATATCTTCCTTTCTTGGTTGCCGAGTATGATGCTCTACTGGGAACGCTCATTGGGACCAAGTATCACAGTAAGCTTGAGGCTTCGGTGCGGAGAAAATTTAGTTGGGGGGGGCTTTTTCAGAGTGACGCAAAGTCTGGAGCATGATCTTCACGTTTCCCGGTGCTCCCAGTCTGGCGGCTCTTGATTCGGGTGATTTGACGACGTGAAATATAATGATCCTACACAAGTGTATGCTTAGATTTTTTAAGAAATCTTGTGAGAAAACGGAGGTGGTGTAGAGCTCTCGGCCGCTATAGATTGCATTCTGGAATTATGAGGCTTTGAAATACAGGGATAAAGTGATGTACAATTAGAATAAAAGGTCATTTTCTAAACTGTGGGAGTTCTTCTGAAGTATTATGTATGCAAGCTGAATGAATAGAGTGTCTTGACCCCGTGCAAAGACTTAGCCACAACCAAGCTATATACTTAGGGGCTCGGGCATATGCCAGCAGACATTATACTGCTCTCTCTTTTTCATTTTCGCTGCGTACTAATCCTGTATATCTGCAGGCGTCGAGACGCAAGCGGCGAGCGCATACAGTGCCAAGATAGGTTTCAGGAGCGCGAGTGCGTGCGCGCGTGCTTCGTGTGTGTGTGCGTGCGTGCGTGCGTGCGTGCGTGCGTGCGTGCGTCCGCCGTTCGTTGGTTTTCCTCGCGGGCGAAAGAGCGGCGAAGAAGCAGGCAAGCCGCGACAGGTCCATTCTAATCGAGCACACCTTCGGATCAAGTCTGACGAGCTAGGCCTAGCAGGCCTCGTCGCGCGAGTGGAAGTCCTGGCCGGGCCTGGCCAGTCTCGAGAAAGGTGGGCTAGTTCCACTTTCTTTCAAAGCTGAAAAGACCGCGAAAACGGCAGTGTCACGAACGATCGGGGTGTTTGTGCCTCACTTTGTCCCCCAGAGCGAATGCATCCCGACGGCCCTCTAATCATCAACCCAATTCTGAGCTGGCTGTAGGCAGCGAACGCTGATCAGAATACCTGACAAGCAAAGCGATGCTTAATTTTGCAGACTCTGAGTGTCTCCGGTGGCTGTTTGATATTTTGGAGTTCACAGTTTGGGTATTTGCAAGTCTGTTCTCCATCGGGCTTTTGATCTTCCGCACAAAGCCTCCTCCGCAGGAGACAGGAAATACCAAGGCCTTTCGTGGGTCGCTCCATGGTCAGTGGTATGAGATCGCTGCTATTCACAGCGTTGCTGATCAGTTGTTTCGCTCTTCTCTTCGATTCGACTCAAGTGAGAGTAATTTGAGCATGCACCTCGTTAACACAGGCCAGCAAAATCTTGACTTCACCACGACTACCTCAAACACAGTCGAAGCTGGGAAGACGCACCAAACGATCTCTGGGACTTTTTGTCCTATTTCACAGGACACGCTCAACATAAAGTACTCCATCTTCTCAGGAAGATTGATGTTGCACGCTTCTTTGAAGATTTTCCAATTCAACGAAACGCGAGACGTCCTGGTGATGGAAAATGTCGCAGACCCAAATGTTGTGTACATCTTTTCCAAAGATCCACGGCCCACGAGAAGGCAAATGATTCCTATTCTCGAGTGCATTGCAAAGCGCGGCTTCTCTCTTAAAAAACTCAAGTCCATCGTGCAGGCACCCCAGAAACCCTCTCTCTCTGGCCACTCTACGATTCGTCGCTTCGGCGTCCTCACATCAAGCGAGATGCTGATTGCCCAAAGGCTACATCGCTTTGTACAAGTCCCTACGAAAGATGCAAGGAATGTCGGCCAAAGACGCAACGTTGAGCGCCATGTTCCGGATCATCCTATAGAGCGCACAGAGAGCAGTTTTGCTCATTCCATCAATCCAGATATCTTCCGTAATCGCAAGAACTCCGACCTTATTTCTCGCGCAATGGACAAGTTCTTTGATGGCTGCGTGCGAGGCAACCAACGCTTTGTGGCCGATTTTGTGGACCGCGAGTTCCTGTGGACCGTGGCGCGCGATCCGAAAACTCTCTGGTCTGGACTGCATTTCGCAGCATACAATGGGTATACCGAGCTTGTGGGATATTTCCTGGAGCGGAACGCGAACTCACTTGCAAACTCCATTCGCGGCGAGACGCCGCTAATGCTCGCCGTTCTGGGAATGATCCGGCATGTCGAAGAGCGCATCTCATGGGAGGATGGCACGTCATGCGTCTACGACCTCGAAGAGGGTGACGGCTTTTACAGCCACAAGCCGCACTCGCTCGAGCGATACGACGAGACGATCCGTATCCTACTTCACCTCGATCCTTCCATGTATATGCATGAGGACAAGCAGGGAAGATGCCCTTTACAAGTCCTCGAAGCTGCCAGAGCGAACCTTGCGCCGAGGCTTAAAGCGCATCCTGGCCTCGCGAACTATGTTGAAAGGTACTTTTGGCGCACCGAGATCCGCTTCAAATGGGCGTCAGTCACGGCGACAAGGCCTATCCCTCTGGACACAGATTTGAAGCGCGCAACAGGGATGCTGCTCTGGGTTTTTGTACGCACGTGCACTGGCTTGATACATTATTTTTTGAAGTTTGTGGATGCTCTAGGACTTGCCATTGTGCTTGTCTGTGTCGGGTTCTTTTACTGGTGCATCTTTCAAACAGCAGGGCATCTTCTTATTCTTGCGCGAATATGGGTGCCCCTGGGGGCACGTCAACGCGCGGCTCAGACTTTTAGCGGCGACTGTGCATTGCTCATCGTCCTCACTGTCGACTCGCCTGTTGTGACCAAGTTTGCACAGCTACTCTCGGGTCGCGTGGACCTCATTCCGCAAGCCGTGGCAGACCGGCTTGCCTTTTTGCAGAGTCGAGCTCCGCCGATGTCGCCACAGGAGGTGGAGGCCGCTCTGTGCAGGTGCTACGGCGAGGACCGCAGTCACCTCTTTGCGTCGTTCGACATGCGTCCCTTCGCCGTGGGCACTGTGGCGCAGGTCCACCGAGCACATCTTGCAAGCAGTGGGGAGCCGGTGGCTGTCAAGATTGTCAAGCGCGGCATGCGCAAGGGGCTCGATCGGTATCTCTTTTTGCTGCGCATGCTGAGTCGACTGGGCGTGTTTGGTCGCAGCAAGGTAGCGCGGCTCCGCGTGGAGCATGTGACGATGATGTTTCGGCAGCAGACGGACCTGAATCTGGAGGCCGCGAGCATGCAGGCGATGCAGCGCGAGGCGCGGCGTCATCGGGTCCGACGGGAAGATCGCTGTCACGTCCCGGACTTCCCGCAGGCACACTCTTTGTTCACAATGGAGAACATACTGGTGATGGACCTGATTGACGACTGTGTGTCTCTGCAGGACTTTCTGGCGAAGCCGAGCGTCCCCGTGAAGGTGATGCTGGCACGCGTGGGCCGCATCTTCTATCGCAGCGTGATGATGGACGGTCTGCTGCACTGCGACATGCATCCGGGCAACATCATGGTCCGTCCAGAGGACGGGCGAATCGTGTTGCTGGACTTTGGTCTCGTGGGCGAGCTGACGGAGTCTGAGCGCGTGGCGCTGGTGGCGTTTCATCTTGCGAGTGTGTCGAATGAGTTTGTGTTTGCAGCAGAGATCTTTGTGGAGAACTTTGTTGCAGACGTGGATGGAAGGCTATCGGATGAGGACGTTCGTATCCGGTGTTTGGTATCTCTGGGCCCGGTGTTTGGGGCTCACTTTGGTGAGTTCGGTGGTTGGGACTTTGTGGAGTTCTCGGTGGATCTGGAGCGTGTGTTAAAGGAGTTTGACGTCGGGGTGACGTCAGCGTGGTCGATTTTGCAGATGGGTATCATGCATTTTCGGAGTACGCTTGCGCTTCTGCAGCGCGAGGGTGCTTTGCGCGATGTATTTCTTCCTTTCTTGGTTGCCGAATATGATGTTCTACTGGGGACGCTCATTCGGACCAAGTATCACAGCAAGCTGGAGGCTTTGGTGCATAAAAGATTTGGCTGGAGCAGGATCTTCGCGAGGCGAGAACCTTGTTGCAGCTGAATGTGGTGGCAGCTCACGTTCTCACAGCGCGTCGGAACTTGCAGTTTAAAGTTGTGTGAGCAGAGAGACATCAATTTCTACAGACGAGGGTTTCTCCCTCTGTTCCACAGCTCGCTTTGCTGTAGGTTCTACAGCACGCGCTTTCCCGCAAAACGAGCGCTCCCCGAACTCGAGTGTGGGGTGTCGCTTAATAATTTATCTACAAAAGTACGTAGAGTGTGGGGATCCGCAGCTGTGGCGCGCCGCATGGGTTCCAAGGGTGCCGCGCCAGAGCACGAGAGCGAGCGCTTGCGCGAGAGCAGCATCGCCGACTTTGAGACCGAGGGCGAGGCCCAGGCCGACGACGGGGACGCAAGACCAAGACCAAGACCGAGTCCGAGCCGAGACCAAGTTCGGGACCGCGAGACCGCGAGCGAGTAAGGGCTGTCTGTTTTCGCGCTCAAGTCCGCGTCGGAGTCCGAGTTCCGGGCTGTTAATGCTAGTAATCTTTGCAGCTGCTTGCCAAAGCGGAGAGAGCAGGCGCAGGATTGAAGCAGGCAAAACCCTATCGCATCGCGGCGAGTAGGAGAGCGGCAGCGAAGACGTGCCGCGCGCGCGGCGTGCAGCGGGTGCCGCGTGCCGCGTGCCGCGTGCCGCGATCGGCTCGGCAGTGGCCACGGCCGGGAGAGCGAGCCGCGAGGAGGCGCACGATCACAGCTCTGCGCCACCTTGCGTGCTTGCTTGCATGGAGGAGGCGACGCAAGGGCGGCAAGAACGACGACCAGCTCGGCTCGTATATACGAGAAGAACGGCGAGAGAGGAGAAGCGAAGCAGCCGACTTACCTTGCTTGCCGTCGCAACGGCAAGAGGCGCACAGGACTTTGCACTGATTATATTTTGGGATATTCAAAAGGCTTGACGCAGGTTCCTTTTCGCGATCACGTTCATGAGCAGCTGTCCGAGATTTATTTTTCAAAGACGCCCCCAAGAGCCCTTTTATACCCCGGTCATTGCGAGAGATCAAGTTGATATGGAAAGCTGTACTTTTCGATCCTGGGATGCAACGCTTCGTGACACATTTTTCGTCGTGGAGATCATCGTGTGGTCGTGTGCAGTGCTAGCCACCCTTGTGCTCCTTATTTCACGGAATCCACCAGCGCAACAAGTCCGTTGCTTTGAGTCCAAGAATGTTCGCAAAGTTCTTCATGGTGACTGGTTCGAGATCGCTGGAATCTACACCTTTGCCGATCAGAGTATTCGATCCACCTTGAGTCGGGACTCGAGCCACTGTAATGTGAGTGTGCAAATCACAAATACAGGAAACGAGCTCTTGGATGTGTCTTTGATCGCGGCGAATTCTGTGGAGGCTGGGAAGTCGCATCAGGGTCTTTTCTCGCGAATACTTGTGGCAAGCCCTGACTCTCTTCGTTTCCATGTGCCTTTACTTTCCGGGCGCTTGCTTCTTCATGTTCCAATGCTGATTCTGCACGTGAATCCTACACATGATTTGATGGTCTGGGGATCACCAACTGATAAATCGGTCGTCTATGTTTTCTCCAAATCTCCGCGTCCGACACGAGAAAAGATGATTCCAGTCCTTGGCTTCTTGGTCAGAGCTGGATATTCGCTGAAGAAGTTACAGGCCGTTGTGCAAACGATACAGGGCACGTCTAGTTTGGTCCTTCCAACCGTGCGCCGCTTTCGCATACTCAGCACTGCAGAGACGCTGCTTCGCGACTGCCAACTTGCGGAGGACTTTCAGCAGCCGACAGGAGTGTCGTCTGCGCAAAGCGACTCGACCCATTATAATCATTCTGATGTCAATACGCAGCATTACGTTGCAGACCCGGGCTGGAGTCAATCATTTACGCTCGTGTCGCCCAACATTCTTCGCAAAAAGGTCCATCCGGATGTTGAGGCATACACGCATAGCAGGTTCTTTGAAGGATGCATTCGCGGCGATCAACGTTTCGTGTCTGACTTCGTTGAGCGCGAGATTCTATGGACAGTGGCGCGACATCCCGAGTGTCTCTGGACAGGGCTCCATTTTGCCGCCTACAACGCATACCCTGAGCTCGTGGCCTACCTTGCCGGCATCACTTCAAACCCATTTGCGCGGTCGAATCTTGACGAAACCCCGCTGATGGTCGCTGTCATGGGGATGATTCGCCATGCTGAGGAGCGGATGCGTTGGAATGATAAATCCACGTGCGTTTTCGATCTCCAGGAAGGGGACGACTTTTACAGCCACAGACCGCACTCTCTCGAGCGATATGATGAAACCATCCAGATACTATTGAAATTCGATTCGTCACTCCCGCGCCATAGAAACCGGCAAGGTGAAGACCCTTTGCAATATCTACGTTCGGCGATTAGTGCAATGGAGCCATCGTTAAAAGTCCACCCTCGCATTGCAACTCAAGTGCTGGGCCATTTCACACGCGTGCAGCGTCGCCTTACTCTGGCCTCATATGCGAACTTTCAGCCTGTCAAGCTTGACACAGATCTGAAGCGCGCAGCGGGGATGCTGCTCTGGGTTTTTGTACGCACGTGCACTGGCCTGATACATTATTTTTTGAAGTTTGTGGATGCTCTAGGACTTGCCATTGTGCTTGTCTGTGTCGGGTTCTTTTACTGGTGCATCTTCCAAACAGCAGGGTATCTTCTTATTCTTGCGCGAATATGGGTGCCCCTGGGGGCACGTCAACGCGCGGCTCAGACTTTTAGCGGCGACTGTGCATTGCTCGTCATCCTCACGGTCGACTCGCCTGTTGTGACCAAGTTTGCACAACTGCTCTCGGGTCGTGTGGACCTCATTCCGCAAGCCGTGGCAGACAGGCTTGCCTTTTTGCAGAGTCGAGCTCCACCGATGTCGCCGCAGGAGGTGGAGGCCGCTCTGTGCAGGTGTTACGGCGAGGACCGCAGTCACCTCTTCGCGTCGTTCGACATGCGTCCCTTGGCCGTGGGCACTGTGGCGCAGGTCCACCGAGCACATCTTGCAAGCAGTGGGGAGCCGGTGGCTGTCAAGATTGTCAAGCGCGGCATGCGCAAGGGGCTCGATCGGTATCTCTTTTTGCTGCGCATGCTGAGTCGACTGGGCGTGTTTGGTCGCAGCAAGGTAGCGCGGCTCCGCGTGGAGCATGTGACGATGATGTTTCGGCAGCAGACGGACCTGAATCTGGAGGCCGCGAGCATGCAGGCGATGCAGCGCGAGGCGCAGCGTCATCGGGTCCGACGGGAAGACCGCTGTCACGTCCCGGACTTCCCGCAGGCGTACTCTTTGTTCACAATGGAGAACATACTGGTAATGGACCTGATTGACGACTGTGTGTCTCTGCAGGACTTTCTGGCGAAGCCGAGCGTCCCCGTGAAGGTGATGCTGGCACGCATGGGCCGCATCTTCTATCGCAGCGTGATGATGGACGGTCTGCTGCACTGCGACATGCATCCGGGCAACATCATGGTCCGTCCAGAGGACGGGCGAATCGTGTTGCTGGACTTTGGTCTCGTGGGCGAGCTGACGGAGTCTGAGCGCGTGGCGCTGGTGGCGTTTCATCTTGCGAGTGTGTCGAATGAGTTTGTGTTTGCAGCAGAGATCTTTGTGGAGAACTTTGTTGCAGACGTGGATGGAAGGCTATCGGATGAGGACGTTCGTATCCGGTGCTTGGTATCTCTGGGCCCGGTGTTTGGGGCTCACTTCGGTGAGTTCGGCGGTTGGGACTTTGTGGGGTTCTCGGTGGATCTGGAGCGTGTGTTAAAGGAGTTTGACGTCGGGGTGACGTCAGCGTGGTCGATTTTGCAGATGGGTATCATGCATTTTCGGAGTACGCTTGCGCTTCTGCAGCCCAAGGGCGCTTTTAGAGGAGTGTTGAAACAGCTCCTCCATTCTGAACATTCGATGTTACTGGACGCACTCATCGGCACCAAGTATCACAGCAAGCTTGAAGTCCCTGTGCGTCAGAAGTTTGGGTGGGGCCTTCTCTTCAAGAGCGATCGCAAGCTTCGTGCTGAGCAGGTTTACTCTTGAAGAGGGATGTTAATGAGACGACTTGAAATTGGAGAAATAGACGAGATCCGGCTTATGTGTTTATTTATCAATAACAATGTTGTTGCTATTCTTGAAGCAAGGTTTTCGCGAATCTGGGAATCGAAAAAACACTCGAATGTGCCAGCAACCGCTTGTGCTCTGACGTGACTTCGAAAGAAGGAGGAGAAGTAAAAGAGATGCTTTGAACTGGGAAGTTACAAACCTCGATGTGAGTGCTACGAAGCTCAGTGTAGGCCACTAAGTCTACGCGAGGAAGGCCCAGGGCCATCCGAGCGAAGCATGGGACTTCTCTCGCCGCCTCGACATTCTTCTTTGGCTCTTTCGTTGTGCAGTATAATAAAATTGGAATTGCTGCCTTCGTAGTAAGTCAATTGCACTTATCCCCTGGGATCAGTTCACGACGCGGGCTCATGACGCGATCTATTCCGTTTTCCCCTCCTCAACCTGACGCTGCTCTCTAAGCTCTTCCTGCTGGCGCTGCTTCTCGCGCTGCTCTCGAAGAGGCGCAAGGTGCTTTTCGTCCTGTTTTTTCATGTAAAGCAGGCCACAAGCCAAGGCCGGAGCGCCAAGGATCACCGCATCACGCCACCGCCCCGCGAGCATCCTTCCCGCGTCGGTTGTAGCTGCTTGGGCGGCGCGCGCTTCTGGCCGCCGTGGCCTGATCTGCGCGCCCACGGTCCTTCGCCCGGTTGATTGCCAGTGCTTTTGCCTGGCTGCCGATCAGCTTTGCTTGACAGTGCTTGCTTCCTTGCTTGCTTGCTTGCTTGCCATGGCGTAAACCTACTACTTTGGTAGTACCTTGTGATTAGCATGGAACATCAAGTGGAGGACGAACCGTCGCAATACGTGAATTGTTGAAGAAATACGGAGAGCCAACTCGAAGGAGGGAAGGTAGACCCAAACGAAGAACTCACTCGTGCTTGTGAGACTTCTTGAAAAAGTTGCCCATGATGACGGACGGCTAGGCTAACGCGCGCTGATGCATCGCGCTTATGCATGGTAAATATGTTAATCCAGGAGCTGGGGGGTGGGTGGGTTGTGGTGACTGCGGCGTGAAAAGTCAGAGATTAAAGAAGAAGTCACAAATGGCAAGAGATTGAGCGTTCTGCTGGTATCAAAATCAAAAATCAAATTCTACATTAACCGGGCTCCAGGGACTCGGTATTCACGCGATCCTGTCCTAAGTGTGCGCCTTAGTTCATCTTCTTCTCGACAGTCTCCTTGGCGTCCTGAGCCTTGGACTCAACCTTGTTCTTGGCCTGCTCCGCGGCGTTACGGACGTCGCTGGCGTCAGTGTTCTTCACAGCCTCCGAGGCGTTCTCGACCTCGTTCTTGGCCTTGCCCATGATGGCCTCAGCCTTGGACTTGATAGCCTCCTTGGTGTTCTCAGCGATGACCTTGAGGTCCTCGGCGTCCGGGGCATCGCGCTTAAGGTCATGCGTGATGTTCTGCACGCCCTCCTTGACGTCGTGCGCCACCTCAACAACCTTGGAGTCCTCACCCACGACCTCCTTGGTCTTGGCCTTGATAGCCTCCTTGGTGTTCTCAGCAATGGTCTTGAGGTCCTCGGCGTCAGGGGCATCGCGCTTAAGATCGTGCGTGATGTTCTGCACGCCCTCCTTGACGTCGTGGGCCACCTCGGAGGCCTTACCGGTCACGGATCCGGCCTCGCCCTTGAGTTCCTGGGCCTTGCTCTCGGCCTCGCTCTTGAGCTCGCCGGCCTTGCTCTCGGCCTTGCTCTTGAGCTCGCCGGCCTTGTCTTCGGCCTCAGCAAACTTGTCCTTGGCGAATCCCTCAGCCTCGCGAGCAGCGCTCTCAGCCTGGTTGTGCGCCTCGCGCTCAGCCTTAAAGGCCTCGTCGGCGTAGGTGTTTCCACTCTCGCCCTCGGGCACCTGGTGCTGCTGCGCCGCGGCGTTGTGCGCGAAGCGGCTGCCGGTAGCATTGTGATGGGCGGCGCCCTTGGCGTCGTTGATGGCCTCGCTCTTGGACACGCCCTCGCGCTCCGAGTCAGGGACCAAGGTGTTCTTGGTGTTGTCTCCGCCGCGGTTCGCCGCGCTCGAAAATGCACGCCAGGCGGCCTGCGTCGTCGCCGTCTGCGTCGTCGCCAGAGGCCGCGCCGTCTGCGTCGTCGCCAGGCTGCGAAGGCCGCGCATAAGTGCCGCTTGCCGCATCATCATTTTTCTCCTTGTTCTTGCGCTCTCGCGTCTGCCGTGCTGCTGCTGCTGCTGCTGCTGCTGCTGCTGCTGCTGCTGCTGTTGCTCTTGATCTGCTGTGCTGGGCCGAATTCCTTTCTTGCACGGTTTTCGATTTGGTTTTGCTTCGCAGCGACCTCGGGCAAGCCACGCCCCCCGAGCGCACCGCTCCGGCTCCGCGCGCCCAAAGCTTCGCGCGGCGGCCGCAGGTGATGCTCAGGCCCTGCACGCACTGCGCGAAGAAGAAGAAGAAGAAGAAAAAGAAGAGGAGGAAGACGAAAAGGAGGAAGAGCGGCAGGGCACCAGGCACGCAAGCGGCCGCGCGAAGACCGCCGCTGTGTGCTGGCAGAGGGAAGTCGGCAGCGGCGGGCACTGTGTGCCGTGCGTGCCACGGTGTGTCTGTGTGTGGGACCGCGAGACTGGCAGGCGCAGTCTCGGTCAGCCTTGCGCGCGGTGCGGCCGCGGCTGAGCTGCAGCTGCAGCTGCATGCCGCACCGCCGCCACTGATAAAGCCGGAGGTATTGACAAAGCAAGTCTCCACCACGGCTACGAGCTTGGCGCAGCGAGCGAGAGCGACCGCGACGCTGGCCGCGCTGCCGCCACGGCCGATGCGAGACGCCTCGCTGGCGGGAGCCGTGTGAGATTCACCTCGGAGTTGCTCGCAGATGCGCGGAAGAGGAAGAGAGCGGGCGGAAGTGAAGAGAGGGGGAGGCGGTGCGGTCCGCTGCGCCTCGCGCGAACGCGTGAGCTTCGCGCGGGCCAGGCCTGCGCACGCCGGCGCGAACGCGCGGCGAAGGGCGCGGGAGGGGCGGCCGCGAGGGCGACCGCGTACGCCGCAGAAAGGGGCTGCACCGCCGAGAGGCCCGCCGAGAGCGGCAGCGGCTCCACGGGCGGCACGGAATGCTGTCCCTTTAATTTTAAAAAAAAAAAAGAAGCCGCAAGACGGCCATTCATGGCATTGTGCTCTGTCAGCCGGGTTACGTACTACCTCGCTGCAGCTGGCGCTGGTTGGGCTCGGCGAAAAAGGAGCAACGTAAATGAGAGCGAAGGAGGGTGAGAAAAGGACCAAGAAAGAGAGCGAGCGACAGCGACAGGGACAGGGACTGCGAGGGGATGAATCGGAGCTCCCAGACTGTGCGCAAAACTTTGCCTACCATCCTCATCTCTACTGGCACTAGCCATGCCCGCCCAGCCATGCTATTTTAAAATTAATACCACCAGAGACGGGAAACCGAGCACGAGATTTCGTGCACGCGCGGCCCCTTCCTTCGACGCATTGTTGGCCGGGCCTTGTGGACAGCACATGAGACTTGAAGGGACGACAAGCTTCTGGTAGGCTAGCCAATCAAGGTTGCAAGGTTGACGACGGCACAGATACGAAAAGAACCAAAGCACCCGTCTGTCCACGACGCGCGACCGACCGACCAGACGCGAGCCCGGAGAGCGGCCCGTTGAGAGCGGCCGCTCCTTGTCTCGCCCGCATCTGGCTGCACGCCCGCACGCGTTTCTTACGCCCACGCGCGCGGAGAGAGTTTGAGTTTGAGCGGGCGACCGGCGCCATGGACGCGCTTGAAGACGCGCTGCGCGCCGCGGAGGATAGCAACGGTACGTGCTGAGCTGAGCTGAGCTGATGCGAGCTGATGCGAGATGCGACGAGGCGTAGAGAGCAGATGCCGCGACTTGCGCACGCCGATCCCCGCGCAGGCGCCCTGCCCCGGCCCCGTCGTCCTTCTTGATATAGACGATGACGATGAAGCATGGAAAGCTAACAAAGACAAGATACGACCCCTTCGTTGAATGCATGTGTGCATGCATGCAGATGGGCGCGAGGTGGGACGCGTCCTGAGCCAACAAGCCCAAGTTCTGGCTTGCGAAGGCGAACGCGGCAAAGCGGCCGCCAAACTCGAACTCGCCGCAGAAGCCTTTCGCGCCGCCGGTGACTCGACCAACGAATCGTTAACGCTCAGAACTCTGGAGAGTGTCTACTCAGAGCTCCGTGGCGGAGCGCTCCAGGCCGTGCGCGAGCGCATCGAATTCCTCGCAGACGATGCGGCTCAAAAAGAGGTTTCAAATTCAGCTGGTGAAGACGCAGCCCCGTCCACTGGCTTTGGCAAGTCGAGCGCGAGCCCACGCGGAGCCGGCGCGCGACTCGTGTCCAGCTTCATGAGCATTCTCAGTAACGGCGTCAACGACCTTCGCCAAGTCGAAAAGGACAAACGCGAATTGCGCAACCTCGTCGCGTTGGCGCGCACCCAAGACGCGAACGAAACGTACATGCAGCGTCACCTACTTCAGGTCCGATTCGAGCAGCTCCCATTTGCCAAAATCGAGCATCGCGTTATCAAGGCTGCAAATGCCACCTTTGACGCACTTGAAGAGCGTGCTCAGCGTCTTCAGTCATCTTTGCACGAACTCTCTCTTCTCATTGGCTCGCAGCGCCAGCGCCAAACGCATGGGCCTGGACCGCGCCCAGAGCTCGAAACCTTTTTGTTCTTTCTTGACGCCTGGGATGACGCACAGATCAAATTGGCCGAAAGGGCTACTGTGCTTACACAGCGGGTCAAGGATCATGCCATGGCGCCACTTGCGGCGCTGCGAGCTGCTCACAAGTCACTCTGCAAGCATTACGTTTCGCAACGTGCGCATTACGAGCGCCTCGTTATTGACGCTCAAATCTCCCTCGAGCAAGAGCGGAGAGAGGAGGAAGAGTACGGCGGGAGTGTCGGGGAGATTTTACGTGCGCAGCAGCGTCTCGAAGCTGCTCATGGCGCCTTCAAGGCGGCGCATCAGCGATCGTGCCGTGAGCTTCAGATTATCGAGCAGCTTCGCATCGAGGTGCTCACCTATGTCGCACGAGTGCTCCTCGACACTCAGCTCGAGCTCGCTAGTGCTGGAAGCGACGCTTCTCACAGTGCACAAGCCTCGCTACAGACTGTGGAGGCTGCCTCGGACGTTCGCGCTTTTTGCAATCGCACGCTCATTGCCGCGGTCCTCTCTGGTAAGGAACCTGCCAGTGCGCTGCTACACCAAGGATCTTCGCGGCCCACGGCTTTGGGCAGCTCTGCCAAGACTTGTGCGAAAGCGGCAGAGCCTTCGCTCGAAGATCCGGCTCCATCGACCGCAACAGGATTACACAACGAAGACTTGTCCACGACAGCAAGCATGATCGAGAAGGAACAAGAGGACGAAAAAGATGGCAATCAAAGCGAAGAGACGGAGAAGCTTGATGCAAACGTTGCTACCCTCGTCAAAGATTTGCGCCAAGGAAGAGAGTCATCTCCGGAAGTCATTGGTCAGCTTTGCGAGACTTTTCAAAAGCGCAGTGTACGAAGGGACTTTCTTCTGGGTCTGAACCGTCTTCGAGCCCAGCAGACGCGGCTTGCCTCGCTCAACCAACTCGTTTTGCTTATGATTGGCTTTCTTGATGCCGTTTACATTGAAGGAGACGTAAAGTCTGCCAAAATGGCGCTCATCCTAGCCGAAACCTTTTATACCCTCGACGAAGGCTCCGAACAGCAGCAGCAGCAGCAAGATGCTGGAAAGCACGCTGACGACAATGCTGCAGACCAAGAGAGTGGTTTGATGGAAACCCAAGACGGGGCGTCGATGGGCGTCTCGCAGGCCCAAACTAGTGGTTCCTCACCGAAGCGAGTCTATGTCCAAGATCATATCAAGGACCATGGTATTTGGAAATCGCCTCACTTCTGGGAAGAAACGTTTTTTCTGGCTTTACGCGAGGAAGTCCATCGTAACGTTGTCACAGCAGAGAATGGCTCTGACGCACAATGCCGCCGTCGTCTCTCAAGCGAAAATTTTACTCACATCGCCTTTGCGCAGGTCTCTTCCTCGGCCTTTAACATGTCCTCACTCGGACTTCCGCCCGCGCAGGTGGGCCGCTTTTTGGCCCATGCCGCCCTCTTTGCTGGTCTTGATAAGGGCCGCCTCGTCGATCTTCAAGCCAGTCTTGGCATTCCCGCTGAAGAGGGGGCCCAATCAAAGTGAAGGTGCCTTGACCACAAAGGATGGAAATGGAGAGGGGGTGCAGACGGCGCAAGCGCTATTCTTTAAGCCCCGCTTTGCCGGCGTCACCCAGCGCGAAAGTTACAAAAAAAGTCCTTGTGTGCCCACTTCCGGAACGCGTTTTCACAACGGATCTCTGTTGTTGTGGACGTGCGGCGCGGACCATGTGCGCAGGCGGCGCGGGCACACCTGCGCACCCACGCACGCACGTAGGCATGGACCGGCGGAGCAAGGGACCCAGGACTCGAGCCAACGGCGCAGCCCAGGTGCGCGCCATCCATTTGCCTGCCTTTTGTCCATCTCTATTTGTCTGATCATCAATAGAGGTGGTTTGCGCAGAGAGAGGCTGGCTCGCTCGCTTTGGGCAGAAAAGACTTGCTGGGTCCAGGCAGGACCGCGCCACGAGACAACATCGCGAGCGCTCTGCGCATTCACAGATTCGTCCGTGCCTGGCTTCTGGCTGACCGCGTAGGCGCGCGCAACCATGGCGACGCGAAGGCGCGAACGCATGCCACAGACCGGCACCACGAACCGTGCCGGAGCTGCGGTCTCGCAGCTGGCGCTGGAGCATAAAGCGCAGTTCAGGCCACATACCCGGGCCGCGACCGCGCAGGGACGCAGAGAAGAGCAAGGGCGGCGTGTGCTTGCCAAGGTTCAGTCTGCACCGGCCCTTGCTAAATTCCGCACCGCGCAAGAGATTTTGTCCAAACGACCCATGCGCCGGAAAAAGTCTCAGTACTTGCTCAATCAACGCGTAGGAACGAGTAAAGAAAAGAACCTTTCCGCGGTCGAGGCTCTCGTTGAATCGCTCTCTGCGAGCCTTCAGCAACGATATACAGGCAAACGCTCGCTGCGCAAAGTCTTTCTTGCGTGGGATATCAATCGCGACGGCTACGTCGACCCCTTCGAGCTCAAGGCAATTTTCAACAAGTGTGGATGCTGCATCTCTATTCCGCAGGCACAGGAGGTTTGTAGGTACTTTGGTTCCACTCGTGAGGATCGAATTCCTTATGATGGTTTCATTGACCTTATCTTTCGCGAAGACGATGAGATTGAGGCCTCGGTAGAGCGCAGCATGGTGGAGAAGCTTAGCGACCGCTTACGCGACCTCGGCATCAGCGAGGAGGAAATTAAGCGCGCCTCTGAAGACCACGGCGTCGAGATGCCTCTCGTAGAGATTGTCTTGCGTCTCAAGCAAAAATTTCAGGCCAAGCGGTCGCTTGCAGACGAATTCCGCAAGATTGACGAGAATCACGATGGAACCTTGTCGGTGCAAGAGCTGCACGACTTCATGCTCCGGCAGAACATCGAGGTGCCAAAGTCGTCTCTTGCGGAGTTGTTTCGGCGGTTCGACAAGTCTTCGGATGGCTCGATCGAATATGCGGAGTTCATCAATCTTGTATTTCCCGAGCGCGACGTGGGCGCGTACAAACGATTGACGCCACGGCTGAACGGAGACGACGAGAGCGACGAAGAAGAGCTAGACGAAGCTGCGCGGCGTGCTCTCGCGGCTCGCGGCAGGGAAAAGGTGCGCCGTGTATCCTTTGGAAATCCAGATGTGCTTGCGGATCTCTCGGATAGTCTTGCCACTGGCGTGAAATCAGCGCTCATTACCGCTCGCATCCGGAAGGAGATCTCGCAGCGTCTCTCGGAGGATTTTGCGTCGGTTGCCAGTGCATTTGACTCAATCGATTCCAACAAGGATGGCCGCATTTCTTACGGTGAGTTCAAGGCGGCCTTGCTTGCGTTGAACCTGAACCTGAAGGAAAGCGACGCTGATATTTTCCTTCGGTACATTGACCAGGATGGAAGCGGCTACGTGGACTACGAAGAGTTCAAAGATTGCATCGAGGGCAAGTTTGGGTCGAATGAGGTCTCAGGCCTCGCGGCGGCACCTTCAGGATCCGGCGCGCACGGCGACGATGACGGGCCAATGACGCGCATGCAACAGCAACTGCGCGAGCACCTTGCAGCAAGCCCAGACCACGAAGTCGGGAACCTTCGCACGGCGACGGCGTCGAACGTCGGTCTCGCGTTTAGCAACCGCTTGCCGAATAAAGTTGAAATGGCGCGCATTCAGACGAAGCGCAAGCTGTTTCCAGCCAAGCGACGGGCGTCCACAGCACCCGCGGGAACCGGTGCGACGGGCCGTCGGCCTAGCTTTGATGTGTCCAGTCTCCGAGAGGCACTTCCGCAGCCGCGACGAGACAAGCACAGGCCGCAACACGATACAACCTATCTCGTACGGCCCGATCCGGCAACGCTCGCCAAGGTCGGCGTCGTCGGCAATTACACGTATGCAGGAGGCGAGAAGGCTCGCTTTCAGCCCGAAACACAACGCCAGTTCTCGCTTTCACGAGATGCAGCATATCACCGGCAGCCCGAGCAGGTCAAGAAGCGCGAGCTATACGAGACGCGTCTCACGAAAATGCGCGAGACGATGCGTCGCTACAATGATCGTCCGTTGCCCCGAATGGAGGATCCGGACTTGCATCTCAAGACTCTACTCAAGCAGCGTCTCAATTACTACACGAGGCTCGAGAAAATTGTAGCCAAGGAGGCATTCTAGCGAGGCCGGTGTCTCTTGCGAATTTTGAATGCGTGTTATGCATGTCCAGAAAATGTCCTTTTATTGTATGAGAACACAAGACGAAAGAGCTGAGCTGGTGGACAGTGACAAAGATGATGTTTTTGTTTTGTTTTGTTTTGTTTTGAAGTTTTGATTTGTGATTGTGTTGTGTGAGAAATTGGGTGTGTGAGGGGGATTATATATGTACGAAGTCAAGAAATTGCACGGGTCCTTGCACGCACCAAACATTAAACATGCCTTCTCAGGCGAGAAAGTGTGCTGCTGGGGTCGCAGCTTTCATTTTGAAAGAAAGAGTGGGGGATCCCGGCCCACGTTCCTCTATTTTTCGGCAGCGAAACGTTCGGCATTGATTGGAAAGTCTCACGCAAAAAAAGAAACACAAACACTCACACACAAACACGCACGTGGCATGGCAGATGGAAGCAAGTGAAAGAAGAATTCTCGTGATGATGAGAGTCGCAGCACAACAGCACATCTCAAGATGCGTGAAATACATTTGACCCTGACGGTAACGTTCCTGTTGGACGCGGCAGGGACCTTGTTGGGAAGGCAATAGACGCAAAAAGGAAAAGAAAAAGCGGGACACCGATCAGACGAGCGCAAAGAAAGGCATCTCAAGAAGGAAAAGGACACAATGCGGGCAACTCGACCGATCGCTCGCCCGGCGTTCCGCGTGTTTCTTTTCTTCTTCTTCCTTTTCGTTCCTCAATGCAGACAGAGCGGCCTTTTTACTCATTCCTTGGAGACGACCATGGCCGCCACGACCGTGACATCATCGAGTTTGCCACCCTCGAACAAGTACCCGGCGTTGCGGCATTGTTCACTAAAGGGCGTGATCCCAGTAGTGTTCATCCCAACAAGGTGGGCCTCCTGACAAATGCGATCTGCTACGGAGTGAAGCCAGGGACGCAACTCTGCGTCGTGCTTGACAGAGGCAGCGGAAAAGGCGCCCTGGTCCGTGGGCAGGAGCGACTGCAGTTCGAGACTGAATCTCTTGACCAGAACGCAGAGGTTCGCGTCGGAGATATTGTCGAAGACGCCGTCCGTGGCGGCGAGGATGATATCGCCCGTCTCGAGCGGGAGCTCGTAGGTCTCTGCGCGCGAGGGCTTGTCTGGGCATCCGGGGCCGAGCTGGTCTGGGCAGTTAAAGTACTTTTGCATTTCCTGCGAGCGATACATGACGTCCCACTGGATTTCGCGGGCGCGGCGTTTCTTCTTGATGGCTTCTTGTTGGCTCGCGTTAGGG